>PVJI01005203.1:0-99006 GCA_004026765.1 Micronycteris hirsuta | reverse complement strand
AACTGATGTCAAACTTCTTGTTGTGAGAAAATAAATTTCTACTTTTTTAAACAACCACGTTTGAAGTAATTTGTTATAGCAGTCACAGGAAACTACTACACTTGTCTCCCTCTGAATTGAACCCTCAAACAATTCAGCGTTTCTACTTCAATTTATGATGAAATGACATTCTTAAATAGGTTTCTGGGTATCCCTAGGGGTTTTTTTTTTGTTTTTGTTTTTTTTAATTAACTGAGATTACTATTCCTATGAAGCTCTGCTCTGCTGGCATTACCCTTCGTACATGTTGGAGGAACAGAACTTCAGGGTAGGATGCAGAACGGGCACTATAATGTGTGATCGGCACAGTAGCACCGCAAACTCGAAAAGCTGGCCCTCAGCTTCAACTGTAACCTATCTTCCTTCACTTCACTTCCAAATTGTCTCACTTTCAGTTCTACCACTGACCTTAATTCCCAGCCTCACTCTCACGCAGAAATGCCTCTGATATTACTTACTTTTGGAAAAATAAAAAAAGACCATCATTTATTGGACCTGTGCACTTGGTACCAGGGACCAAGCTGGGAGCTTTTAACATGACACAAAGAAACTGAGATTACGTGGCCAGTAAGTGGAAGGGCTGGGGATTCAAGCCAGCTCTGTCTAATACAACTGTTCCTACTCCTTCCACTGCCTTTCAAGTTTGGGAGTCTTCGAAATCAGAACTCTACCTGGAAACATCTCTCCTTTTCCTTCCTGGTCAGTAGGAAGCACATTACTTGGGCAGGGGAACCTGGAAGCAGATTGTTCTTTCCTTCTTATTCTTCTTCAGTGCACTGTAAGGGACCACATCAGGAGACGGAGGGATAATGTGAATGATGGGCAAAGGGAGTTTCTCTTCCTTCTTCAAAGTTCCTTAGTTCAGTCCCCTGGCTGTGAATAGTTAGGTTATCACATCAGGGCGGATCTCACATCTGGTTCTGATACTTCAAAGCGATGGCCTGTGATACAAAGTAATGCGAAATCACTAGCTTAGACAATGCTTTTTCCTGGGTCTTGGGAACCCACTCTGGCCATTCTGTTGGCAATTGGCTAAGAAAGAGCCGGAGCCCCCAGTTTATTTAAGATATATTTATTCACTAAGAATTCCCATTTATCAGCAGACATACTTACGGTACCTACAGCCTTTGTGCACACTGGACACAAAGTGACAAACGCCAGCCTCCATCTCAGCCTCACCTCGTTCACGGAGAATACAGTGACCGAGAGCGACCGTGCTGGCTCTGCCGCGCCACACTGCCTGACCGGCGTGTCTGCTCACTTTCATTCATTCTTTCACTGAATGAATGGGGGTTGAAATCTTGGCTCTGGCACTTTCTAGGGTTGAGGCTTTGGATAAACTAATCTAAGCCTCGGGTTCCTTCTGTGTCATTTGGTAATATTGATCATAGTGCCTTCTCCATACACTTCTCGTGAGAATACAGTGGGATGATATACATGAAGAGCTTAGTGTGGTGCCTGGCGTATAATGTCTGCTTTTCATTCAGTCATCAGTTTCTGAGCCCTTAGTGCATTCCAAACACGGCGCTGCTCTCTGGGGCCACACGTCAAAAGAAAAACTTTATTGAGAATGTCAAAAAAAAAAAGAAAAAAAAGGAAGGAGAGAAGGAAGGAAGAAACAACCCACCTGTACATCAACATAAGAATGTGTAAACAAATAGTGGTATTCCATAAGATAAAAAAAAAGCAGCGCCCATGGCGATAATAGGCAAAATGTTACCAGGGGCTTCTGCAGCTATTTGTGAACTTCACACCACCAGATTTGCAGGTGGGAAGAGAAGCGACTCTCAAAAACCTAATTTTAGGTAATTTCTGAATGTCCACACGGAGGCCTGCAGCTTGCCTAATTCATAGTACCTGCTTTTTTTTTTTTTTAAGATTTTATTTATTTATTTTAGAGAGAGGGGAAGGGAGGGAGACAGAGAGGGAGAGAAACAGCAATGTATGGTTGTCTCTCACATGGCCCTCACTGGGGACCCGGCCCGCAACCTAGGCATGTGCCCTGACGGGGAATCGAACCGGGACCCTCTGGTTCCCAGCCCGCGCTCAATCCACTGAGCTACACCAGCAAGAGCCAGCCTTTTTTTTTTAATTAAATTTTTTTTCACAGTTTACATTCAATCTTATTTTGTATTGGTTTCAGGTATACAGCATCGTGGTTAGACAATCATGTACTTTACAAAGCGATCCCCCTGGTATTTCAAGTACCATCTGGCACCGTACAGTTGTAACACTATTATCGGCTATATTTTCTATGCTGTCCTTTAGATTCCCATGACTATTTTGTAACTACCAATCTGTACTTCTCAGTCCCTCCACCGTTTTCACCCAGTGTCCCGATCCCCCTTCCCTCTGCCAATCATTAGTCTGTTCCCTGTACCTATGAATCTGTTTTGGTTTTGCTTGTTCATTTATATTGTTCTTTAGATTCCACGTATAAGTGAAATCATATGGTATTTGCCTTTCTCTTACCATCTTATTTCACTTAGCATAATACTCCCTGAGTCCTAGCATAATACCCTCTAGGTCCACCCACGCTGCCACAAATGGTAAGATTTCATTCTTTTTTATGGCTATTTATTATTCGTATTTTTAAATCTTTTCTTCTTTAAAATATTTGTTTATTTTTAGGCAGAGCGGAAGGGAGGGAGACAGAGAGGGAGAGAGACACTGATGTACGAGAGAAACACCGATGGGGTGCCTCTTGCATACCCCCAAGTGGGACCCAGGCCCGGCCCGCAAACACATTGTCCACAACCCAGGTGATGTGCTCTGACCGGAAATCAAACCAGCAACATTTTTGGTTTGCAGGCCAGCACTCAATCCACTGAGCCATGCCATCCAGGACTTCTTGTTCTTCTTAAAGACCCTTGAACATTTCTTGCAATACTGTTTTGGTGCTGATGAACTCCTTTAGCTTTTCTTGTCTGGGAAGCTCTTCATCTGTCCTTTGATTCTAAATGACAGCTTTGCTGGGCAGAGTGATCTTGGTTGTACTGCATATGCTACTTTGGTGATTTGAAATTGTCCTCTTAACAAGTTGTAAGACGTGTCTTATTTTCCCTGTCTTATAAATAAATTGAGTTCAGGGAAGTAAAGATCAAGGTTACACACCTAATAAGTAGCAGAGCTTGGATTTGAACCCCTGCCTATCTGATTTCAAAACCCACTTACTATCATTCTGTCATGCATCCTTTCTGTTAGCCAGGAGAAAGATACATGTCCTATTCACACTCGAGAGAGGGAAAACATGTATTAAACAACTCACTGTAATGTAACACATACATTCCATGTACGAGGCATTGTTCTCATTCGATTCATCTAACAGCTCTGTGAAGAAGGTGCTGTTACTATTCACTTTTATATTTGCACTACTTACAAATATAGTCCATATGCTACTACTACTCTAGTACCACTACTCTAGTGCCACTCTGGAGAGTTAGAACTGTATGAACAGTGCACCCTGGGTGTTCTGAGGAGTGACAATAACTATGCTTTGAGAATAAGATAAGGTTTCGTAAATGAGATAGCATATGAACTGGAATCTGCAAGTAAGAACGCACGGGGCTGAGGAAGGGAGATGGAAATGCAGAGGCAACAGCACATGCTAAGGCACAGTCTCTTCACCGTCTAAACTCCTGCCCTCAAAGCTTGACGGGTGTCCTTGTGGGTCTGGTACAAGAGACCCTCCATTTTTCTCCATTCTTCCTTTTTATTTTTTCATGTCCTTCTATCCATCCCTGACATTCATCACAATCCTCACGCTTTTTGTCATGTGCTACTTCTCCATTTCCTCTGCCGCAGTCCTGATTTAGGCTCTTACTAGCTCTCTTCTGGACCATTGTAATCCCTTGCTTGCAAGTTTCCCTCTGCCTTCCTTTCATCTGTTTAAAAACACCGTTGCACGCTGAATTTTTCTAAAGCACATCTCTGATCTCCTATCATCTTGGGCTCTGAAATCTTTAAATCTCTCACTTTCTCCAGAGTAGTCTGAGCTACGCTGTCAGCAAGCATCATTCTTAACAAAGTGCTGACCTGTCTTTCAAATCTACTATTTCCTTTCTCTAACACCATCACTGGTCCTCACACTTTGGTGTGACTCAGGATCACCCATAGGGCTAATATTAAAAATACGCATGCCTGGGTTCCAACCCCTGAGTATCTAATTCAGTAAGTCTGTTTTTTCCCCCAGGTATTCTGTGTGTGTGGTTTGTTTTTTATGCTGGTGTTTCTAACTCACCGATTTTTGAGAAACACTACACGTTTCAACTTTACCTAAATTTGGCCAGCTCCCTAATGCTTTCTCATTTGATTCGGGAATGAAATCATTCCTTCTTCCAGAATCTCCTCATTCTGAAATCCCACCCATCTTTCACTACCCACATCAAATGCCACCTCTTCCAGGAAGTCTTTACTGCTCTCCCTCACACTTCTTTGATATTTAGCTGCACTTTTCTTGTGGCACCTCTTGCTTATTTAAGAAGCGTCCGAGAGCCCGACCAGCCAGTAAGTTCCCCCTGGACGAAGACGGTCACGTTCATCTAAGTCCACCCCAACCCCTAGCAGTCACGCGGGAACCCGCGCAAGTGGCAATAAACAATGTTGGATCACTCAATCAACAGTTCTTCCCGGAAACTCAGGGCACAACTGCCTCAGATACCCTTTCCCAGCCGTGAAATAAGGCCCAGGCAAAGCCACTCGGGATTGCAGTCATCCTGAGGTCCGAGCGCGGGAAGGAACCGCTCTGCTACCCTAAACCTGAAGAAGGAGCTGGCAACGCAAAGCAGCTGCCGAAAAGGCCTATCTGTCCTCCCGCTCGCTCCACCCCTGACGTTCGTCTCGCCCTCCGATTGGCTGTTTCTTGCACCAATCCACTGCCTGCTATGTCCCACGTGACCCACTGGCCGCCGCGGGATTGGTTGTCTTCCGAAGGCCGCTCTGGGTGATCGGTATGGCGGACGTTCAGAAAGCCGGGCATCCGCTCCGTCATTTTTCGCAGGCCGGG
Organism: Micronycteris hirsuta; assembly: GCA_004026765.1. Taxonomy (NCBI): domain Eukaryota; kingdom Metazoa; phylum Chordata; class Mammalia; order Chiroptera; family Phyllostomidae; genus Micronycteris; species Micronycteris hirsuta. The sequence continues at coordinate 93,962 of PVJI01005203.1, read as the reverse complement.
GCCAGCTTCTTAGGAGTCTAGGTCGCGGGAGTTTTAGGAGTTCCGGAAGATAGGACTCCTGCCTGCGTCTCTGGTGTGAGCCCTGGCTCCGGCCTTACTCGTGTTTGCCCGGGAGGACGGCTTTTCTCAGTTATTCTTGAAGTTGGTGGGGTTTGGGCGATACTATTTTATTTTTGATGGTCCTCTGTGTGTAAGCATTGGTTGTCCGGAGCAGGGCGCCGTGCAGAGCGCCACGGGGGAGAGGCTGGGGGAAGGAGGGTTTAGAGATGCTTGAGGTATGGGCCTTATCTACGGGAAGCGTTGGAGGTAAGTGGGCTTTATAAATTGTGCTGATGCTTATGTAAGTTAGGATTTCGTAGGGAGGGTCGTGCACTGACTGAGTTAAACGCTCACTTAGTGGGCCTCCTCCTATAAGCCATTCTGAGTGTAATGGATGCAAAGGCCGGTAAGACACAGCATTGGTTCTTCAGGGACTCTGATGGGGCAGACGGGGAGGTGGGGGACCTGAATAATTGGCGTGTGATGCGTGCTGTGGTGGGGAAAAGCGCTATGGGAGTCAGAGGAGGGGATGACTGATAGAGTTTGGTACCACTTAACAGAGAAGGTGACGTTTGAGTAAGGTTTTAAAACTATAATTAGGCGTTCTCCAGATTGAAAGGGGTGGGGAAGGCATTCCAGATGGAGCGAAGTGTATTGAAGGAGAAAGTTATGAAAGTGTGCTTAATCAAGCAGAGCACCTGGAAAACAGGCACTCTGGTATACCTCCCCCGCCTATATGGAGCTTAGTTGTTAAATGGCACACGCAGACCAACAGTTGTCAGTTTCACGGACTGTCAACCTACTGATACGCAGAGGTGGCTGGAGGAAGCATGTGATATTTCCAGAATTGTTACTTAGATACTGACAATACCACGCTGAAAGGCTGGAAAGGGTGACAGGTGATCCTAGTACTTTTCCAGGTCAGAGATTGTGTATCACCAGGTGCCATTTAAAATAATTTAAATGCAACCAGCCTTTTCATTCAGAAATTAATTATTCAGGTTGTGAATTACCCAGGCTTTACATTGCGTCTTTTATCTTGCTCATGCCCTGGAGAAAAATGAAATTATATTTTATATTTAGCTGATTGTGGAAAAATATAAATCTGGTCATCAGACCTCAGTTGTCTTTCTAGCTCTGCTGTTGATTTTCTGTGGACCTTTGGCAAATAGCCTCTCTGGGTCTTGGACTCTTAAGATAGAAGGTTCTGGTATAAAAAACTTGGCCTACCTTTTATCTTTGTGTGCAACAGAATTGTAAATCAAATATATATATTAAATGAAGTAGAGTTTTTAAAGGAATTTAGTAGAAAATCTTTTCTAAAGATTTGCTTTAGAACTAGACCATAAATCCCTTCACAGGCATCCCTTAGATTTTTCTAATGCACGTTGTAAGTTTTGAAACTGTAAATGCTTACCCACTCGCCTCTATATTCCAAAAATAAAAAAGCTCCCCCAAAACTCATTCAGCAGAGTTAAACCAAAGGATAGTAGAAGGCATTTATTGGAAGCCCATGTTTGTAACCTAAACTTACCTAAAAAGAAGACTTCACTTTTTTTCATAGGTAAACCTAAGTTTTGTTGGAAGTGGAAATACTCTTAAACACAAGGAGGTGAAACGCAGTGACGCAATGATGAGCGAAGTATAGTCTGACCTGGTATTGCCGTTCTTCAGTGTTGGCTTTGACCAGGGTGTGATCACGTAATCTTCTCTCTGAGCTGATTCTGGTTTTCCCACATTGGTGTGCTCGCACCTATTTGGATACTGACTTTATTACATATGTGTTTCTTTGATATTGTTTTGAATTTTACTGATACTTTCCTGCTTTCTTTTCTTAGGTTGAGGTGAAAAATCTGGCTTCGATACCTTCGTGGAGTACTACGTTACTTCAATCCTGAATCTGGTTCAGTTCTCTTATTGACTTATTAAAAATGTTTTTCTTTGTAAATTAACTATGGTATTTGCTTTGGTAAAACCTTGCTGTTTATCAAGAATTTTTGCAAATATCCGATATACTCTTATGATACATAAAAGCGTTAATATTTTAAAATCCAGAGGATGGTCCATTTTGGAATGTAGTTTATCACCTTTGTGCTGGGAGAGAATGTATGTACTTTTGAGTTGCTAAAATGCATTGAAGTGTTGGAAACGTCTGTCTCAGCAGAGGCACTTACAGATGACATTCATCCCCCCTCTTCTGGTCGTGGTGACTTTTCTTTCTGAGCCCATGTTTCCTCACCCACCTGCCAATCCAGTCATGAATTTTTGCACAGGGAAATCCAGGCATGTTTTTCTACACAGGGAAATTGGTTTTTGTCGTATTTCTAAAACAGGATGTTTCAGACAAGGCTGAATTCTTGCTGTTGGAGTAGAGGTCCCACCCTCCCAGTATTGGAATAGCAAAAAACAAAGTGCCAATACAAAAATGCCCCCAAAGTTAAGGTGGTCTGAATGAGAAATTTACTTGAAACACCTCGAGTAATCTTTTGTTTCCACAGAATCATGACAACATGAGACGGCTCTTTGCCAAAATCATTCATTCTTAAAATTTATTTAAGTGTTTCATAGAAACTTTAGTAATAGCCAGAATAATTCATGCCAGTGTAGCAAACTCTTAACAGCAAGCAGAAAGAGCGTATTAACAGATCCTTTCTTTACAGTTAGATTAGTATTTTACTTCATCTTTTCATTGCTCATTAGTGCTTTGCTTTCACACCGAAATCCTAAGGTTGCTCTATATATATATTCGACCCCTATTTTCCTTTAACCAGTTCCCCAGGAAAGACATGTATGGGTAACGAAGGAATCTTTAAAAGTTAATAAGCTACAGCAGATGTTACTTAACCAATGGTCACAGTATGTAGAAGGCGCTATTACTGTTTTCCAGAAGTGTTTAATATAAAGAACAAGCCCACTTTTCACATTGTTTGCAAACGGATACAACCACCCTTGTCCTCACAGGCAGATCAACACTGTCCTTTCTGAAGAGAAGGCCTCTTCCCCTCACCACCCACTTTCTGGGGTCTAACTTGGTTTTTTCCCAAGAGCTTCTGTGCCTCTTTGTTCTCTAAGGAAAAGCTTCTGTACTGATCAGCCTATTTTACCCACTTCTACACGGCCCCTCGTGTCCCCTGCCAATCCTGCCTCCCTTACTCTAAACTGCTTGGTCAGCTCTAGGTTGAGGCCTAGACAGCAGCTAGAAGGTTGGCATCAGTGGGTAAGTTCTTTAAGGAAATCCATAGAGCTGTGTAAAATTCATATAATTGTGAATTAAGAAGTACCAAACAGTGCCGTGCACCACGCTGAAAAAACCTGGCCCCGTGGCCTCACAGCGCTGGCCCTTTCAGTTGTCGGGCGAGTACAGTTTAATCAGATGCTGCACTTCTGTGGGGTAACCCGTGACGGGGCAGGCCTGGTGAGTCCTCACGTAAATCAGCACGCAGCGGTAACAAAACACGTAGCCAGAGGTGGCGAGGACAGTGGCGTTCACCCGGGCTTTGCGACACAGCGGGCACACGGTCTTCAGTTTGGGTAACAGGGGAGAATCAGAATTGTAGTCCAGGTGGACAGGCGGGGGGGGCGTGGGTAGGGCGGTCAGAGATTTGATGGTTTCTTGGTTTTCAGACGAGTACCACCACTCGAGGAACTGCAGGAAGAACACGCCCACGGACAGGCCGGTAGAGAGGGACACGGCAACACCCCCCACAGCTTTTTTCAGAGCTGACTTTATCTTCTCACCAACACTGGAGAATAGAACAAGGAGGCAAAGGGCGAAGGTTTATTTAGGTGTAATCACAGAGTGACTAATACAAACGTAGTTCTTACCCTTTCCACCAGAATCACCAATTCAGTTTGGAGATTTAACACTTGCTAGATGGGCTTGTCTCCTTAAGGTTGCATTCTAAATGACCCCCTCTTTCTGACTTAACGGTATTTAACAGTGTAGAGGCTACGTTTTGTTTCTAATGTCCTTCCTGAAGTGCTGTGTTTTGAGAAATTAGTGAGACATTGATTATATAGACCTTCGTGTGTGTGTGTGAGAGTATATCCAGAAAAAGAAACAAGTCACTTAACAAAAATTCACTTAGCGCAGTACTGAGGAATATATATTTGAACTTGTAGGAGAACACAAACACTAACTAGAAGCAAGAGCATCCTGGCTGAGAGCAGTCTTGAGAACTGTGTTGAACTGGCTTGAATCTCAGCCCTGCCACCTTCTAGCTGTGTGGCCTTGGCAAGGTACTTAACTTTTAGGGCTTAGTTTCCTCGACTGTTCAATGGGGCTAACGAGTTTATTTCATTGAGTTGTGATGAGGATTGAGATAATGGACGTAAAGCAAACACCTAGCTCAGGGCCTGGCCATAGCAAGCATATACAAAAATGTAGTTATGAGGAGGTGAGTTACCAGGATAGTAATCCTTGTTTTATGAACACAGAATATTTCTATGATTTATGAAATAGCTCAAAGTGGACTGAGGGAGGTGATTTCCTAAAATTAAAGTAAGATTTTAGAATTTGTTAATCAAAGATTTGGGGGAAGTGTTAAGGCCTTACCTCCTGGCTGGTTGGTGCATCATGCCGGCTTCGGCTGGTCTGTGCTCCAGAGCTTGTATATCCTGAACCGTGAGTCGACCTAGCCGGACTCCGGCCAGACGTAGCAATGGCGAGTGATGCTGAGATTTTCCCAGGATGTATCGGAGTTGTTGTACAAGAAACCAGCCTTCCCAGGCCATGTTAGCAAATGGATAGGCTGCCAGGAATGCTCTGTAAAATAGTTTCCAGCGGGAAGAAGGGGGATGGATAGAATATTCATCCTCTTCTCTCAGTCTAGCAACCAGCTTCTCCAGCTTCACTTTCAGATATGGAAGGAGAACCAGGAACATAACTGACTTCCAAAGCTGCTTCTTTGGGAGACCAGCACTGGCCAGTCTCTGAAGCTTGTGAGTGTCCCCCGTTACAATCCGCTTTAAGCCATAAAAGTTTTCAGAAAATGAGGCGCTGGTTTTAGACAAGTAATGCTGCTGGAGCAGAAGATCGAGCAGGGCAAAGATTTCATCAAACCACCTCCAAAAGAGGCCATAGCGGGCAGGGTTTGATTCTGCAAGAACCTAAAGCAGAGTAAATTAATAAATGAGATTCATTCCATTTTACAGCTACTATGCCTTATATTTACATTTGCTTTTTTCTCCTCTAAAGTCTGCACTTTGAGATTCTCTTGGGGTCAACCCTGTCCTTCCTGAAGTGCTGGGTATTCATTACAGGACTCCACAGGTAACGGAGTCAGTAACCGTTAAATCATAGAATATGAATAATATGCTAATTGGTCATTTCAAAGGCTACCAAATAAATTACTGGTTTGGTTTTTAATCAGTCTTCCCTAAAACCATGTAAAGAAATAATACCTTACCTTGACCACGTGCTGAAGAGCGGGTCTCACTGCTGTCATTAAACTGTCCTGTGCTACCACCTCAAAGATGGATGGCTGGTCATCCTGCACGGAAGCAGTGGTGATGTGCGCCCCGTGCTCAGCCATACTTTTCCGTGTGCACTGGGTTTCACTTTGCCCACAAGCTCTCTAGCAAGCATGAACTTGTTCGGGGGATCGAATGGATGGTCAATCTTAGAAGTAATCTTTGCAGGATATCCAAAACTTTTAACTCTCAATGTTTACGGGAACTGGGGAAAAAGACCACTTCTGGAGGCAGAGGGGACGGAGTTTAACGCAGAAGTGGGTGGAAGTGGTATAGGGGGACTCGTCAAATGCTGCACCTCGCAGGGCAGAGCGTGACTGTGGGGTACAGGTACGGGCCAAGGAGTGCTGTCCTCTCCAAATGCAGTCCTGGAGGCTGCGAATCAAGGACTTCCAATCGTGAGGGCTCAGAGGCGCCAGTGCGGCCCGGCACGCGGACTGGCTGTGGCTGTTGGCTGTTAAGTACCCTGCCCGCGCCTGTCCTTGCGCGCTGACCCCCGGGCAAGGCGCGAAGGACCCACGACGCCACGCTGGAAGGGAGGCCTCAGCTTTATGACAGAAGCTGCAACCGGAAAGACAAGCCGCGGGTGCTGGGGAACCGCAGCAGAGGAGAGGCGCTCTAGCTCCCAACGCGGCCCGGAAACCGGAAGTAGGAAACTCTATGACCCCACTAGCACTTCCGCTTCCGCCACCGCTGAAATAAGGGCGGGCTCGCGAAGGTTCCCTTGGAAAGGGGTTTTTCACTCCTTTGTTTTACCCAGTAGTGTAGGCATCGCTTCTATCTCCGTAGGAAACCAGAGCTCTGAGTCTCTGCAGAGGTCTTTTTGACAAGATGTCTGGAGCGCCGACATCAGGTGCCAGAACTCTGTCCCGCGAGCCATCGAATTAGGGGCGGAGGGAGAAAGGGAATGTGGGGGTGGAAAGGCTCTCAGTGTACGCGGAGGTGAATTTATATTATGCGATCCCAGGGAAAGATCTGAAGCGACGTAGCTGGAGATAGAGGCCTTAGCTGTATTGCTGCCAATTATAAAGAAAGATGATTAGAATGAGAAAGCTTCCTGCGGTTCTTCAAAACTTGGGACGACTGCATTTCGTCCAAGCTGGTAGCTTACCCGCCTTCTACGTTTGGTTGCATTCAAGCATTACTCTAGGCACTTGCTACAGTAGATGTAGGCGGTTCCTCTCTTCGTACAGGGAGAGTGTGTCACATTAGCTTTATGAACACAATGCTAAGACGAGAGACTCCTGATGACTTTCACCTAGCGTGAACTAGGGCTTGAGACAAAAGGCGCTACTCTACATTGTACACCAAAATTAGTGTAATTTGCCTTATGGTTTACAAAGTGCCTTTACATCACATGCAACTTTGCCTCGTTTGCATTGTTGATACAGGTTTATTGAACTTGGGTAAGAGTGCAAGTTCAACCTGTCTTTCTCCAGAACTCCTGCCTCACCCCTGGGCTAAATAGCTAGAAATAGAAGGTATCATTCACAGCTCAGAGGACCTGAAGGTATGAAAACAGATAATTGGTTCGTATAGTGAAGACCCTCAAAAATAAGGTTCGGGTTTAGTTATATGAATAGGAAAGAAATATCTTGAAAGTTAACCTTACTTATAGTTCTAAAAGGTGGTGGTTTTTTTTTTTTACTCTACCAAAATGCCTGCTAGAGAAAGTCCCATTGATAAAGACTTTTACCTTACAGAGTTTAAGGGCTAGACACGATGTTTCTATCAAGTACCTGGTAAGTGTTAGGTGCTTGATCGATGATACAGGCTTTTCTTAAATGAACAGCAAAAAAGTTGAGAAATAACATCAACTAAAATAAGTGGAAAATTAGTTAAACATTTGGATCAATTGTGGTTCTTTGGTTAAAAGCAGGAGAAACAGGCTCATTTAGAGAAATTTGTTAGGAGTATATAGAGTAGCTAACAGAATGAGGAAATCCAGCTCTGAAGGAACAGAAACTACACAATCCTATTATACTAGCAAGAATTAGCAAAGTCTCATTGCAGCAACATTGATGGGATGAATGAGCTTCAACAGATTTCTGTCACTGAATTTATTCAAATTCCTATTGACTTACCTTGGTTCAGAGTTCCTCTCCACTCTCAGACAGAAGAGGGCAAAACATCTCGATTAAGAGTCCTTTAAGGATATGCCAAAAGTAAACAAGTTATTACATAAGGAAAAAGGAAAGGTAGTCAATCATTAATAAACACCTTATCACAAATCCCACTCTCAGGTTTATATTTTAATAGATAAGACATAAAAAGCGATTGCACTTATATTAAAGTGTATCAAGAGCCATTAGACAGGTTAATGTGGTATGAGTTAGTGGAAGAGGTAACTTACCAGCAGTCCACACTAACTTAGAAATCCTATATAACCAAAGGTAATAATATTTCTAACCTCATACGGGATGGGACAAAAGTAGGTTTACAGTTATGAGTATGCGAAACAGTTTATTCATGTATTATTAATTACTGTATTGAGTTGGCCAAAAAAGTTTTAGTTTTTCCCACACAATGGCTCTAGTAGCACTTAATTGTCTTTAATTTCATTTGAATTAATTTTGTTAGATGGCATTGTAACAGCTATCATATCAGCATGCATTTAAGAAAAACTTACCAAAATTGGTGAATTTTTGCACAGCCATTTTAATATTGAAGATGGAAGAAAATGCACAGCATTTTGGGGCATATTATGCTTTATTGTTTCAAGAAAGGTAAAAACGCAATGGCAATGCAAAAAAAGGTTTGTGCAGTGTATGGAGAAGGTGCCATGATGATCCAATGTGTCAAAAGTGGTTTGCGAAGTATCTTGGTACCAGTGACATTTTGGCCAAATAATTACTTGCTGTGGGGCTGTCTTATGCACTGGAAGATGTTTAGCAGCACCCCTGGCCTCTACCCACTGGAAGCCAATAGCGAGAGATAGCCAACATATTCAAAATATCCAAATCAATAAAGTTATTGGTGAAAATGAAAAATGTGCTTTTTATGGAAAAAAATAAATGGACCTTTTGGCCAACCCAATAGATAGTCCATACTATGTGCAGGTATAGTTTTAAGTGCTTTACTTATACTAACTCTTTTCATCCTTGTAACAATATTATGATTGGCTATTACTATTTTTTCCCATAAGTGAGAAAACTAAAGAAAAAGGCAGATGGGCAAGAATAGGTTTTGGAGATAGTAGGCAATGAGGAGCTATTGAAAGTTTTTTGAGTAGGAAAGAGATATGAATCAATGTTAAGATTTTTCTGGTGGTATCTTCTTGACAAAATCTACCTCTGCTGGGAGTTGTACCTGGAACCAGGTTTTTCAACCCTCTCCCATAACCCCCATTCCCTTATGATTTGCTTCATTTGGATTGATTATAATTATAGAATTACCCATCAGTGTGGTTAGCAAACTTCATCATGTGGTGAAGTTTGGGCAACAGGTCAAGGCCAGAGGTAGAGATACTGGAGTCATATGGGTAGGAAAGATAATTGAACCCATGGATGGTACTGCTAAAGGGACAGTATAAAGAAAATGCGTGAGTATAGAATTAAAGAAAATCTTGCTATTCTGTCCTTCAAATACCGTCTTATATTATTCCTCTTTTCAGCCGTAAGTTCTTATGGAGTTATCTGTAACTCCTGATTTCATTTCCACACCTTCCTATTCATCCTCAAACTTCTGCATTGTGGCTTTCGACAGCAATGCCATCAAAGACCGTTGTGTTGCTAAATCCTTGGACACTTTACAGCTTTTCCTCCTTATCTCTATGGCAGTTGATATTACTGACTACTCACTTATACATTTATTAATTCAACAAATTTTGCGAGGGGGGGGGCTAGACCTCAGAAGTAGAAGAGTGACCAGATGGATATATTTCCTACTTTTATAGAACTCTAACAGTATCCTGAAACATTATAATCCCTGCTTTTCCCTTTACCTGTCTGATTATTCCTTCTTGGTCCCTTTCGAATTTTGTTTTCCTCCGCTTCTGCCCCAGGTGTGCTATCTCCACATTTTTAAAAAGACTATTTTAAAGCAGTTGTTTTAGGTTCACAGTAAACTTGAGGGGACGGTACAGAGGTTTCTAGGTTGTGGTTAACAGAAGGAACTTACTTTTGTGTAAGCACACCTATTACATGCTAGGTGCATTATGTACTTTACCCTGGTTAGGCTTCACAAACAGAAGAGAGGTACACGTACTGTCAGCCATGTGAGACTCACTTCTCAGATAAGAAGACTGAGGTTGAGGAGACCTCAGGCAACATTACCAGTCACATTCAAGGCAGGGACTTGAACTCAGATCTGATGCCATCTCAACCTTTTTTTCTTGCACCACTCTGTTGTCCCACTGCCAGTACAGAGACGTGGGCTGGATCACCATTTTCCACAGTCCTGAACTGGCCCCGGGGAAATTAGCTGAGTTGTTTTTTCTTTGAAAAAGGAACAGAATATTTCAGTAAGTTTTTGACTTCTGTGCGAGCCAACAAATCCAGAGAATACCAGCTTGTTTAATACATCCCTTGGGATAGACACTAAACATCGTTTGAGACATGCGTGCCCGGTCTCTACCCGACCAGGCAAAAGCCTAGTTCTCCAAGGCTACAGAGATCACTGCCTTTTGGTTCTCCGGCGCGCGGAGATGACGTCACGCGGCACGGTTCTCTGGCGTTCACGCTTCCTGTCCACCATCTTTGTCCCTGGCAAAGTGGGTTTTGCGCAGTGGCTTAGACCTGGAAAAGGAGTCGTGACGTGCAGGAAACCATTACAACACCACCCGGGCCGTGCTCTCTGGCAGCCGCCGCCACCCCCGCCCTTGCCTCCGGTGAGTTCTAGGCGGCTAACTTTGGGGTGTGTCCCTCACTGATGCTCTGGAGCGGTGGTAGGGGGGCGCCCTAGGTTGGGATGGAGACGGGCGGATGAGAGGAAACCCTAGGAGCGTGACCGTTGAGGATGGAGTGAGCCGTCGGGTGTGACCGTTGTGAGGAAGAGGGTTGGAGAAAGACAGCGGGGGAGGGAATCCTCGGGGGAGGCAGCTGAGAGCTGGGGAGCACCCGCGGGTAGGTATGTTCGAAGTTGCGTGGTTAGGATAGCCAAAGGCTAGGGGTGTGGCTGGTAGAGGCTGGAGGCCGAGGGGAGAGTCAACCTTCGCTGCTTAGGGTGGTTCTCTGAGAGCCTGGGACGTCCAGCCAGCAGAAGGGAAAGGGGGTTCCCCGGGTGGTTTGCCTGGCTCCCTTAGTTTGAGGTTGAGAGTCACCGCTCCCCAACCCCCTAATGAAGGGACAAACCCCTACAGTGCTGACCATCTGGAGAAAGAACGGGAAATTCCTGACGCTTGAGGGAAGAAAACCTCCAGAAGTGTCCCCATGTGAAAGAGGGGGAAGTAAGTGGGGGCAGACCTTAGCCCGGAATGTTTTCATTTTGGATTTAGCAGAAATGATCTTGTTTGATAAGGGCTGTTGATTAAGCCAGAGGCAAAGAAACTGGAACTTCCTGTTACCTCCAAATCCTTTGAATCCGAAGAATTTATTCACGCTCTTTTCAGAGTAGCCTTCTATTTGGGGCCCTTACGGAACACACTTGGCTGTTTCATTATGAAGCAGTGTGAATAACGTGTTTTAAAAAAGAAGTGTTTTTGAAATGCCAGATAGTTACCATAATCAATGGAGTTTGTTTGTTTGTTTGTTTTAAAGAAACTGCAGTAAGTTTAGAAAAGGCAGAATGACAAAGGAAGGTGGTCTCAATGAGAAACGGTTCAAATCATTAATAGTCTTCCTGGCATACTTCTCTTGCTTAGCCTCAGGGAACACTTACAAAGCAATCATAGAAAGCAGCAGACGAAGGAGATGCAGCTGCACAGGGAAAGTGCCACACGCTCCAGTGATGACTAAGCTAGTGGTAAGGTGAGAAAGGTTTGCAGGTATCTTACACTCCCCAGGTAGGCAGAGGGCTAGTGTGTTCTGCAAACAGCCTCACTGAAAGTTGGGTGGTAGAAATAATATAAAACTAACAAAATGAAGAGACTCAAAGTCCATTTCTTGCATCTTTTTTTAAAAACAGATCCATATTTTAAAATACATTTTAGGTTGAGGTTTGAGCCAAGCTGAAGAAGGAATGAACAAGGTAGAATATGTTCTTTCCTCCCTTCATTCTAGGTTTAAGCTTTCCAGAGTTTTTTGTTATTTCAGTTAAAAATTGGGTGTAAAACTTTGAGCTACTTTCTTACTGTATTGTAGTCTGTCATAGGTAAATAAAATCACAGGTGTGTCTGTTGTAATTAGGTGTCTTTTATAATTTCCTATGAGCTAAATGATACCTGAAGATGTTATTGTCTTTGCATTATTGAAATACCTGATTAGCGCTTCTAACCCTTGTAATAAAAGATTGTTGGAATGACCTTTCTGCTTTATAACTTGGTTAGTTCTTTGGCCATCTTATTAGTATAAGCACCAGACTGTGTAAAGCCCAACTTTAAGTGAAAAGATGGGATTTAGCGGCTTCATTAATTCTCAATTTAGATGCCATTTCCCAGAGAGCCATTTGAAATTAAGACCCTGTTAATTTTTTTCCTGGCCTTATTATCTTTAGGGGGACCGGAAGGAGGGAGGAAAGGAGAGGAGGGACTCTCACAATCTATATTTAGTGGAAACTAGGTTATATCAAGCCTAAATGTATAATTCTGTACCGGCAGGCCTGTGAAATGCAGTGGCGTTCACCCCGGCTGGGATAAGTGAGCGCGACTGCGTGCTTTGTCTGTGGCAGCACTGTTAACAGTGCCCCTGGGCCATGTGGCAAGTCCTCGGAGCAGCCAGGACTTGTCCAGTTTGATGTGGTAGAAAGGTAGTGTGAGCTCAAACTCCCAGATGGCTTCGCTTTTTCCTGGGGCTCTCCTGAAGGGACAGGGTGTTTTATTTCCCCCCAGGGGCTTGATTTTTGAGACTCTTCAGCAAATACTTGAGTTTTTCCTGAGCTCTCTCTTGGCTGCTGCTTCTTTGGCTTCTAATGGGGACAACAGTGTTCGCCATCCCATATTTCCCAGAATCTGGTTAAGTCCATCTCTGGCATGTGATTAAGTATATCTCGTTTTAAAATATACACGTAAATGTAATTTTTTGAGATGACATTCATATAACATAAAATTAACCATTTCAAAGTGAGCTGTTCAGTGGCATTTCATACATTCACTGTTGCACAACTGCCATGTCTTATTTGTTTTTATTTAGGCTATTTTCATTTTTCTTGGAATTTCTGTTGGTTCAAGGCAGGAACTGACTTACGACAATGTTTCCCTGCCCTTACAGGTCAGGGACATGTTATTACTGGTGTTAACAACAGTGTGAGCTAAGAGAATGTGTTTTTCTCATCTCTTTAAGAGCAGGGATTCTTCATTTAGAGTCTAAGATTCCTTTGAATTCACTCCTTTTCCCTGAAATTGTTTGGGTGGGTACATTAATCTGTAGTTAAGAACATGTAAGGCTCACAGTGAATAGGACAGAGATACAGATCCTTGACCATGAAATTTGTTAGGAGAAGTAATGAAGCGTGTGGGTCACTAATAAAGGTCGGCTTTGAGACTAGGTTAATTTAGTGTTTAACAGCGTATTGAAAATGAATTTAACGTGCATGTATGTGTATGAAAGCTTTAAGCAAATAATGATTTTTGTGCCATTTTTCAAAGAAACCAGGTGAAACATTTCAAACAGATTTTGTTTTTAAATCTTAAGAGTTGATGATCGTATAGGACTTAAAACTGCATAATAGTATCCTAGATAGACTGTATTGGCCTTGAACTACGGCCCTGGTATCAGGCTCTAGTAATCATTTCCGTGCGCTGGCTTCTCTCTCTGTATGTAAGTTCTCCAGGTCTTTCCATGTGAAAACCTCTCCTCTTCCATTTGCGCACTTCCCATTAGTGTACATTGTGAATGGATTAAACAATTATACATTTTTTTTGAATTTTTGCTAGAAAGGCGTTATGAAAATATTGTATAAGGCAAGCCTTACAGGTTAATTTTTTATTATAATGTATGCAATTAAAACATTTCTGCATTCTATAATAGTATTTGTGAGTTCTAGCTCGCTTTTAACAAGGTGATTCAGTAAAGTTCTGGTAAAACTTAAAGCGCTATTATATGAGGATCAGGAAGGACTGGAAATAGTGAGGCAGCTTGGAAAGATGGCAGATGAGTCTAATTTCTCTAAGGTTGTCCAAGCAGCATATTTTAGAGATGATTTGAGCCAAGCTTTTTTCATTGTTTCATGTTTTCTGGCTTTTTTCCCTTTTCCTTAATTACATTGACTTGTTTAGTGCTTAGGTCTTTTCCTCAGATCCATACTTACTATTGTTTGCCAAATGTGCTGTCACTCAAGTTTGCCAAATACATGATCATTTGTGTTGTTTTGACCTGGCAGTAATGAGCAGGTACCAGGGCATCTGTCCTAAATCTGGTAATTAGTATTGCTAGCGATGGCAGTAAGGAAGATGATACTCAGTTTTGAGTACAGAAGGAATATTATTATTTTCTTAAACTTTTAAGTTGTTATTATTATGCTGATTTTAGAGAGAGAAAGAAACATCAATTTGTTCCACTTACGTATGCATTCATTGGTGGATTCTTGTATGTGGTCTGACCGGGGATCGAACCCACAATGTTAGTAAATCAGGACGACACTCTAACCAACTGAGTTACCTGGCCAGGGCCAGAGGGGATATTATTAAAAGAAAATTTTACTGTATTCAAAAAATAGTCAAGTATGTTAGACAGAAGTCTGACTGCAAGTTTCTGAAATCAGACAGCTCTTTCTTACTGTGTGGGAGAGTTGTGGCCAGTCCGTGCTGTTTTCGTTTACGGGTAGAGCCGCGTGTCAGCTGGGTCCCTTCTGGAAGTTGGAACAGAAGAGTTCGCATTGCGGCTGGAATCTGTGTTCTTTTAAGTTTTAGTGCCAGTTCTGATACCTCAGTGTGTTTGTTTGCGGGGATTTTTGCCTTGTTTTTAGCTGTAAACTGATACTCTTTGGGAACATTGTTGGGCTGAGTGTTAGAAATAATGAAAATCATAATCTAAAAAATCCACGGGTAAAGCTGCTTGCCTTTCTAGACGTTTGTTCTCAGAGTGTTCTGCCATAGGCTTTTTTTTTAGGTCTTTTATTGAAAGTTGCATGTAATGGTGCAGCGTTCATCAGCACCGTTAGACTGGCAGAATTATTTTCTCCTTTGACCTTACACTATTTCAGAATACATGTTTTGAATACATGTTCAGAATACACATTTCATCTTACAGGCAGGGAAGTAAATCAGATTTTCCAGACTGGAAGGTAATGAAGATATCTCTCAACAAACTTGGGTGACTACCTGAAGATGTATTTACAAAAAGTTCTAGTTTTTAGGACTTGGAGCCTTTTAGGAGATAATTGTGACTAAAATCACAAAGCCATCATAGGTTCAGATTATCACTCCATTCCATTTGGCTCTTGGATTTTGCCCCAATTAGCTCCTTAAGGCCAGAGCTGCATTCTTAATTATCTTTGCATCCCTTGAATCACCAGTGATGATAGTAAGGAAGAAGATACTGATTTTTTTTTTAAATCCTCACCCGAGGATATGTTTAATTATTTTAGAGAGAGAGGGAGAGAGAGAGGAGAGAAAGGGAGAGAAAGAAGCATCCATGTGAGAGAGACATCGATCAGTGGCCCCCTGTATGGAGATCGCCCTGAATGGAGATCGAACCTGCAACCTTTTGGCGTATAGGACAATGCTCCAACCAGCTGAGACAGCCAGCCAGGGCAGAAGATACTCATTTTTGGATACAGAAATTCTAATATGTGAATGTTCTTAAAATTAATGTATAACTTGCGGGACATAAATAACTTGGCTGAAGGAATTCTTTTCTCTTGCTGTAGGTCCACATTAAAGAGCCAACAACACCATGACTGACTCCAAGTACTTCACAACCAATAAAAAAGGTAAGTCCGAGGGCCAGGTCCAAGCTTCGAGGGGCTTCCGACGTGAGACTATCCCAGGTAGAGCGTTCCTGGCCTCCACAGACCCGCGTGCTGCGGGCAGTCTCGTCTCCCTGGAGGTCTGGTGCTCCTCCGGAAAATCGTGTTGAGGAAATTAAAGTACAGGTTTTAAATTTGATGGGAAGGTTCTGTCTTGGTAAGAGGAAGGGATCCGACATTGATCCATTGAAGAAGATTGGTAGATCTGAGCACATTTATTCTCTTTCAGTGTTTTTCTTGGAAATACACATTTTATACCAAGAAATGCTATTATATGTAGATATATATAATGTAAAAATGAAAGTTCTCTGCTTCCCTCTTCCTTTTCCTGCCGGGAACTCGTGTGTATCCTGTCTTTTTCTCCCATCCAAGTACTAACCAGGCCCGACCCTGCTTAGCTTCCGAGATCAGACGAGATCGGGCGCGTTCAGGGTGGTATGGCCGTAGACTGTATCCTGTCTTTTTCTATGCATATGCATATATATAATTTTTAAAAATGTATCTTTGAAGAAAATGGGGTCGTGAAGAACAATGCAAGAAACTTGATAAATTTATATCCCTCTGTGTAGATCTACCTCTTTCTTTGGCTAAGCTTTGTCTAGTTACAGTCTTTGTACTTAAAACAGGAACCTCTGAAGTCAGTATTATGATTTTTAGGTCATAAGTTACTTGAAGAGCTTTGAATTCATTAACTCACCGTCTTTGTACTCAGAAATATAATACTGGTTTTTATAGTGCGTGTTGTTAGCCTAGGAACTAAGGATTCTTGGGAAAGTCCAACTTCCTTATCTTTTGTAAAATTCTCCCTAATACAGTGACTCTTTCCTGGTGCCGTAGATGGCACTCCCATCAGAGTGGCTTAGCTCTTGCCTTCCTCTTGGCCCTCGCAGCTGAGCTGTAGTCATTCCTCGGGACCAGCGTGTCTCCTGAAGCGTTCTGGGCGGGGCACGTCCCTCTCGCTCTCTAAGAACTGGCCTTCTCAAACGTGCCTTTTCTCCTCTCCTCCAGGGGCTAACATAAGACCCTTCTCTGCCCCAGGATGTATCTTTCTGGTTTCCCTTGTGATGTTTACTGGCCTTCACCTCCCGACTGTCTCCAGATTTAACTACGACTGGACTTAAAAAACACTGCAGTGTCCTACATTGACTTATTCATTTATTCAGTATTTACCGAGTGCCTACTATGTGTGAGTCATATTCTCTACCCTAACACTGGTGGAGTTTCCTACTAAATATCCTGATTTCCTCCAGGTCAGAGTAGATGCAGAAGGATACCTGATACCCAGTTCTTAATTTATAAATGTTGTTTCCCACTAATGGAATCAGGACTCCTTGGAGAAATGACCGATTCCAAGGCTGGGTCAAGAGAAAGTACGAGAGGAACATGAATATCTTACACCAGAAAGCAAAAGAAAGGAAGTACTCAAAAATGCTGGCACAGGTCAAGGAGGAGAATAGTTTGAAGGGGCTTCCATTGGCCAAATTTGAAATTGATAATTTAAAAAGTGACCAAAGTATTGGACTGTAGCCCATTGAATAGTCAATACATACAGACTCATAAAACATGGTAGTAGTCGATTCAGGCAAAAGTCATTAGTGAATCCTAAAATAACTGGCAGGTGAAAGTTTGTTGAAGAATAGGATGTTTATATAGTTCCAAAAGTTTTCTTTCAAAAATCACTTCCTAATCATAAGGGGGGAAAATAGTAACTTTGCCGGGTCATGTCGTCTGCCCCCCCACCATGGATGAGAATAATTCTACCAAGACTTAATTTGCTTGGGGAGGAAACGTGGCAGATCTCTCAAAGGAGAAGGGCCAGGAGCCTGTTCCTCAATGGGCTTTTATTGGGTTTAATTTGCATATGAATACAGGGTGTATTAAAGCTCATCAGTCATTGTCAGGCAATAATGATCAAACAATAGTTAACATTCAGAGAACTCTGAGGGCTTATTCTGAGTCAGTGTCAGTTAGCTAAAGGGCTATAAAACTTTGGGAAACAAACTCATTTCTTGCTGGACCCTTATTAGAAAACTGAGGGCATTCTTAGCAAAGCAGGTTTCACAGGATTTTATGCATTCTTTCTTAGGCCTGATCACCTGGGGAACCCGCCCTTTCTGGACTACACTACCCTCTGTCATTGTTTCAGGCTTAAGTCAGGTGGGGGAAGTAAGGCAGCCAAGAGATTAGGAGACTTCTCTCAGACAGAATGAGGACTCAGGCTACGTCAAAGCCAAGGGGCGAGAGTCCATCACCCCCTTTTTCTATAGCCCCCTAAGTCCTTCCCTAAGGGCCCCTTCATGACTGTGCCTGTCTTAAGTCATCCCTCCCTTGAGGAATCTTACCTGTCATTGGCTAACCAGTTATCTGCTCAGGCCAAGCAGGGTGAAGTAAAAGGGGCAGAGGCAGCGTCCCAGCCAGGGAGATAAGCTTTGTCTCCTTAGTGGCTTAGGGTCCCAAGGTCTCTCACTCAGCCTTAGCAATGGGGGGTTGCAGCTGCTGAAACCAGGCAGGTTGGTTCCCAACAACCAAGTATTCGGTGCCAACATCACTAATAATGGAACAGATTAACATCCTTTTCCTCTTGATGTGGTGCACTGAATGGAATGTACTGCCATTTATGAAGTATGCCTGCCAGAATGCATAATGTCAATATAGTCACAAGGGAACACCCCTGAGAAGCCCAAACCAAGAGCATGCTGGGGGAAAAAAATCCATCGTGAAAGACAGAGGCCGAAGAACGGTTTCAGCGTAAAGGAGACTAAACAGGCAGGCGTGACCGCAGATGTAGTGTGTGCTCCTGAGTCGGATCCCGGCCCAAGGGGGGACGGGTGTAAGATTGCTATAAAGGCCATTTTCAAGACCTTTGAGGAAGGTCTTACGATAATGTATCCTCGTTACATTTCCTGATTTTGATTATTGTATTATGGTTATGTAAGATAATTCCTTGTTCTTAGAGATTACACACCGACATATTTAGAGCTAATGAGATATGATGTCTGCGGCTTACTGTTAAAATGATTCAGGAAAAAAACTTGTAAACATATAGAAAGTATGATAAAACAAATATGGCATAATGCTAACAATTGGGGAATCTTGTAACTATAAGATTGCAGTGCTTTACAGAAAAAGGTAGGAGGGCACACTATAGTGGCCTAGAGTGAGCAAGGAACACCAGAATATTTTCTAGAAAGCCCAAGCATATCTCTCCTCTTCTGTCATTGTAAACAAGCTCTTCTATTATAATACACAAAGCTCCATAGTTAATTATATCAACTACCCACTAGTCAGTGGCTTTCCACCTTATCTACACGCTGGCACTACCTAGGGAAATTGAAAACAATGCTGATGTCCAGGTCCCACAACCCCAGATAACCTGATTTCATTGGTCTGGAATACGGCTGTTTGTGTGGGGGGTGAAGGATGAGGGGAGAGTTTAAAAGTTCCCCAGCTTTTTCTGATCTGTAGCTCAGATTGAGAATTGCTAGCTGCTAGCAGTGCGTGGTAGATCTGATTAAGGGGCGGAGGAGGGAAAAAAGGTAAGATTTAGTAAAGTTGTGTGTGTGAGCACTTCACTTAGTACCCCTCCTTGGTTCTTCCCAGCTTCCACCTTTGTCTTGTTTTACTTTCATCTCTCAAAGGCCTCTAGGCCCTTGCTATACATTTTCTGAAATGTGTGTTTTTCTTTTGTTAATGCTGTTTGGGCTTTGATGACTAAGGTATTGTCTATAATGACATAAAAAGTTACTTAAAAACTCACATAACTCTTCAGACCTTCTCTTGTAAAGGGTCCTGGTAACCTTTTTTTATTTAGGGATTTGTGCAACTTTAAGACTTAGAGATGAATCATGGCTGGGTATTTTAAAAACGGATAGACTTGTGTTCCTTTTACTTCCTGTAACACCCACCAGAATTGCCACAGGAACATATTCTCTAAGTTGTTGCTGTCAGGGTTGGAATAATTTCAGTTACAGCCTGTTTTGAGTCTTCCACTCCTGCTGCTCTAACAGTGCTGCCTTTCTGAGACCCTTCGGCTTGTCTGATTTTGTTGTTCCCAGGAGTCCATGGGGGGAAGGACTCCTAAGAGGTAGATCCGGCAGCAGAGGACTTGATGAATGGTTTTTGTAACATGGATGTGTCTGCCTGTTGGCAGTGGATATTGATTGTAATAAGCTTTTTTTTTTTTGGTGTTCAGTGGCTGTGTTTCTTAGTTGCATCCTTCACATTTAGAGGTTTCAGCAGATCGCAGAGTTTTTGTCCCCACGTTTCCATACCGATGAACGAGGTCTGCCGAAGGGGAACATCGGGGGCCGGTGTGCCGGCGGACGGCTGTGGGCGGTGCGGCGGGAGGGTGGGAGAGCACACAGGTGCGAGGCTGGCGTGGGAGTCGGCGTCTTCGTGGGCGCGGTGGAGCGTTTCCCTTTTTCTTTTCAGACCAGTAGAGGGTTATTACGTTTTCTTATTTCAGCTCCAGTTTTCTGCAGATCGGTGAGTCTGGGCCTTAACATGGTGGTGACAGCTTTGCCATGTCACAGAGCAGGGCCCAAGAAGTCAGTTGTCTGAGAGTGTTCCTTTAGAAATGACTCTGGTTTGCACCGTTCATGAAGCTTCAGGATTATTATTTCTGTTGTTGGATTGATTAACCTTAAAGCCCATTAACAATCCCCCCGCCCCCCCTTAACTTCTTAAAGTACTAATTAGAGTAGAGCAATGATTTTCAACTGTGGTCGTGCATTAGAATCACTTGGGGGGACTTTCTATGAATGTAAGAGTTCTACTTCTTGACATTCTGATTTATTTGGTCCAGTGTAGAGCCTGAGCATTGTTATTTTTAAATACTTCCCGGGAAATAGTGTGTGGCCAAGGTTGAGAACCTCTGGTTCAGGAGGCACTCTGTCACTAAGTCACCCTGAGATCTTTGAGCCCCAGTTCTTTATCTGTGACCTTAAGAGTGGGTGGATGAGACCCGACTGGTGTGGTTCACTTGGTTGGGCGTTGTCCTGTGAAGTGAAGGTTCAGTTCTGTTCCCAGTCTGGGCACATGCCTAGGTTGCAGGTTCAGCCCCTGGCCCTGCCCCCTGCCCCCCCCTCCACCGCCTTGGGGCACTTATAAGAGGCATCCGATCTGTGTTTCCCTCTCTTTCTCCCTCCCTTCCTCTCTCTCTAAAAGGATAAGTAATTTTGAATGCTTATTTGTTTGTTTTTTAAGACTTTATTTCTTTTTATTTATTTACTTAAGATTTTTATTTATTTTTAGAGAGAGGAGAAGGGAAGGAGAAAGAGCAATGTATGGTTGCCTCTCACATGACCCTCACTGGGGACCTGGCCCACAACCCAGGCATGTGCCCCAACTGGGAATCGAACTGGGACCTTCTGGTTCCCAGCCCGCGCTCAATCCACTGAGCTACACCAGCTGGGAAGACTTTATTTGTTTTTTAGAGAGAGGGGACGGGAGGCAAGAAAGAGAGGGAGAGATGCATTGATTGGTTACCTCTCCCATGCCCCCAGCCAGCGACCTGGCCCGCAGCCCGGGCATGTGCCTTGATTAGAATGGAACCATTGACCTTTGGGCTCGCAGGCTGCAGGCTGGCATTCAGTCCACTGAGCCACACCAGCTAGGGCTAATTAGTTAATAATAATAATAAAAAGTGGGTGAATGAGATGATATCTGGAGTCTTTTTGGGTTTGAAACCACTGATTTGTGAACCTTTTCTTTGCTTACATTATTTCTTCCCCAGGACCTTGAAATTCTGATGGGGGAGATCATTCCTCAGGTGCCCTTCTCTCCCCATTGTAAGACTTGATGAGATTGACTTTTCCCCACTCCTGGGCCTTAGACCATACGATCGTATCTTCCTCTCTGGCCGTGACCTGATGGCGCCCTCACGAGTGTCATTCAGGGGTTTGAGCTGTATTTGCCCTGTAACTTTAAAATAATCTCACTTTGGTTGCTGTCCTGGCTCTCGTAAACTGTCATGGTGTAGCTTATTACATAACACAGTGTTCTGCTTTAGTGCTTTGGTCCCGGGGACCCATCTGTTCTGTTTTCTTCTTTTGTAGGAGAAATCTTTGAATTAAAGGCTGAACTCAACAATGAAAAGAAGGAAAAGAGGAAGGAGGCGGTGAAGAAGGTGATCGCCGCTATGACCGTGGGGAAGGACGTTAGGTGAGGGTGGTCCCCCCCCCCCCCCCGCCGACTCGACGGCTGCAGGCCCACGCCCTCTCAGACGGCCGTCTTCCGTTCAAAATCGTTAAAATCAGCCCGTAAGAGGGGGTTTGTCCCCGAAAACAGCGTCAGAGAGTGTGGTTGCTTTTATATGAATTCTGCGACTTCAGTTTGTTTGATTGTTTGTTTTGGAAGAGGGAAACCAGTTCGATGTTTTGCAGACAGGTCCAGGGTAAAACCTCCTGAGAGCTGGCGCAGCTTCAGCTCTGTTGCCGAGGCGGTTTTAGGAGATGGTAAAAATACACTGAGAAGCAGAGGCTCATATGTTCTTTCACTGACGTAAGCCAGTGCCCTCAGCTTCATAACTACATTCAGTTCCTGAATTCAAGATCAGAATCAGCGTTAATAAAGTCCTTGTTTAAAGAAAAATTCTGTCATTTAGGAATTCTGTCAAAAATTCTGCCATTGGGAAACAAGAATTGTCTGCAGGCCCCTGAGGATTCCCTAAATCCCTTTACGGGGTCTGTGAGCTGAAAGCTGTTCCTATAATAATAATGAGGCGTTATTATTATTAGCCTTTTTCGTTGCGTTGACATTCGCACTGCCAACGTGGTAGTGTGAATCCGGCGGTGGAGCTGCGCTACGATGCCAGGCATTGTATTCTTCACCCCGCGCACGTGCAGGAGACGAACGGGGCAGTTTCGCTTAGGACTGTCCGTCACGAAGCATTAAAGTTTACTTTATTAAGCATTTGATCCTTTTTAATATTCTGTGTGGTAGGAATTATGCATAAAGCACTTCTCCTGCATAGCAAAGAGTGATGGTTGAATTGGGGGAAAAAAAAGCCCACGCCTGAGGGTTTGAATTGGGAACACCAGTTCGATGTGAAAGCATGATCGACAGACAAATTACCGTTAACCACACTTCAGTGTTTGGGAGACATTTTATCAAAAACGAACAAAATGAACCTGTTACTTCAAGGGGAAAAAAATGACATTAGATAAATTTAAGCTTTAAAGTAAAAATTAGAGTGTTGGAAAACTTGTATCTCCTGTCACGAGCTTGACAGCCTCCCAGCACCTACAGAGTTTCTGGTGAGGTGGGTGGCGGAGGTGACGAGCGTGAGTGTTTGCTGTTACGTAATGACGTGTGCTGCCAGGGCGGGGGTCTGCACGGCTCATTGCACCGACGTTTTCAGATGACCAGGGCTCATGTCACCACGTTAGGCTTGGGTAAAAGACCCACTCAAAATAAATGACAAGTGGGAAGATTTTAATGCAACCTGCATGTTGTAACTAACTCTTAAGAAACTACCGTTGGTGGACTAAAAAAGAAGGGTATACAGTTATATGAAAAAGCTATTAAAATACTTCTCTCTTTGCCAATTTATGTGCGTGTATGAAGCTGGGTTTTTTTTCCTTACACTTCAACCAAAATAATATTCTGCAACGGGTTGAATGCCAGAGCAGACAAGACTCCAGCTATCTTTTAAACTAGACATTAAAGAAATTTGCAAAATTGTAAAACTGTCATCTCCTTAAAAAAAAGTAGATGTTTACCTTAGAATGGTATTTGTTACTATGAAGTATATTGTTATTTTAAATGGGTTAATATTTCTAAAATTTCTCAATTGTGATTCCTGATGTGGTAGAGTATTGATAGTTATATAACCCGCAGGAACGACAACGCTCTGGGGTCTCAGTGCTTTTTAAAGGGGCCGTGGGACCCAGAGGGTGAGAGCGGCTCCCCTAAGCAGTCGGGAGCTCGCGTGGACATGGCGACAGAAGGAGGCAACTCTGTCTTGCTGTGCTGCAGGTGCTGCGGCGGGAGGCAGGCGTTTGTTGCTGCTGTTCTGTTTGTTAGCGTGTGAGCACAGTTGGTCTTTGCACGCTGTGACGTGACCATCCATCTCAGAGGTCAGCGGGCTTTTCTTAAAGGACAGGCTAGTAAATACTGTAGGCTTAGCAGGCTAAGAGGCAGAAAATTGAGGTTATTATGTAGGTAATTACATAACAAGAGAGAAATTTCCACTATTTTGTTGACAAAATTCAGCGTGCAGTTAAGTGCAGTTTTTTTGTACTACACGTCTGCTAAAAAGTTGGGATTCTTTTGGGGGGGTTAACAATTTGTCAAATTGGGGTTCAGAGTAAGTGTTCTTTCTGCCATCAAATCAGTTGTAAGTGTTCACATGTTAAAACACCACTTTTAGCTCACTGCTCATGCAAAACTGGGTGCTAGGCTGCGTCTGGCTCACAGGCGGTGGTTTGCTGACCTGTGACCAACCACTGAAGGGCTGTTTTTGCCTAGGACTGAATAAATCTAGGCTGAGCGCGTCGGTACAGATGAACCGTTATAGTCGGCCTTCTTTGTGGGCGGGGTTTTGTATTTGTTTCTGTGTTCTACAGAAAACTTAAAACTCTTTTGGGGTTTCCTTTTTTATGCTTGGTAAATACTATTTGTTAATTTATTATTTAATTGATTGTTTATTTTGTGCCTAGCACTATACCAGATACCATAATTCAGACAAAAGGATAGTAGATGTCTTTTAGCCCTAATAATAAAGTACAGTTCAGTAACTAGGTACCAGAATGTGTACATTAAAGGCAATAAGAGCTCTGCAAGAGAGAGAGCCGCGTAAATACAAATAGGTGAGGAATCCTTGGAGGAGATGGGATTTATGCTGCCTAGAAAAATAACTAAAAAAAAACAACAGTAAATAAGGGTTAGCCGTTTGTAGGTTATATTTCAGTCTGCACTGCATGTGACCTCAAGTTAAGCACTGTCCAGCTGAAATGACAATGTGAGCCACATACGCAGCTTTAAATTTTCTGGTAGCCACGTTAAAATTAAAGTAAAAATTAGATGAAATTAATTTTAATAATATCTTTTATTTTACCCAGTAAACCCAGAATAGTGATATTTCGGCATGAGATATTCTACAGTATGTCTTCACTCCGAGTGTTTCACGTGCACACCGCACCTCAGTGCGGACTGGCCGCGTCGCATGCACGCTGTCGCTGACTGGTGGCTTCTCTGCTGGGGGGCTCAGGTTTCTGGCTTTCTGTTTTGGTGCTCGGTAGTCTTTACCTCTAGAACTTTGGCTGTTCTTGATGAAGGTCTTCTTGATCTTGTGCAGGTATTTGGAATTAAATTATTTAGGATCTTGAATTTCCTGCGGTTAATGTTTCAGGTTTATTTACTTGTTTTATAGTTGTTTTTCGCGTGAGCTGTTCCTCTAGGAAATGGAAGGAGTCCTCGTTTTTGGAGAAAGTTATTGGCATGTATTGATTACCTGCATACGCAGGAAACTACGTAGAGGACACACATGCAAATCGGGCAGGCAGTTTCCCTTCCAGGACGGAGGTCACTGGGTTATTGGCGATAGGACGGGTTCTTTGGCTTTGCATCCGTCTTCCTTTTGTAAATAATTTCTATTTTTGTAGGTTGTTTTTGTATGTTGCATGGGAGCTATGCCAAGTGACCAATTTTTCTCTTACTTTTCAGTGGAAATAACACTGCCATTTGCTCCTCATTTCTCCTGTACTAGTAGTAAGATATTTAGAAGTATTTAATTTATAAGGTACTTTGATAAAGCCTTAGGGGAAGGTTAATTGCTAACTTACCATAAAATTTAATTCATCTATATATTTTTAAATGCAGCTTACACTTTAAATCTGACAAGCTCAACCCTTTCAAGCTAATGGTGCTACTTTGTGAATGAAAACACAATTTCTTTTTGTTGGCCTTATAGGAGAATGGTAAATCGTGAAATGACTTGAACTTGGGAAGAGTATAAACTCCTTTCATATTTGCATGCACTGAAATTTCACTTGTCTGAATGTGTAAATGAATTCCACTACAGAGGTCTCATGATGTCCTAGAGAAGTGAGTGGAGTCCAGCTGTGGGACTAGAGGGGCACAGAATGAACCTGACTGGAGCGTTTTGTTTTTTTTTTAAGATTTTTTTTTAAAATTTATTTATTTTTAGAGAGAGGAGAAGGGAGGGAGAAAGAGCAATGTATGGTTGCCTCTCACATGGCCCTCACTGGGGACCTGGCCCGCAACCCAGGCATGTGCCCCAACTGGGAATCGAACTGGGACCTTCTGGTTCCCAGCCCACGCTCAATCCACTGAGCTGCACCAGCCGGGCCTGACTGGAGCGTTTTACTCCGCCAGCACGCAAGGGAGCTGTTGAAAGTAGAGGGTCAGTTACTTAGACTCTGGAGCCAACTGCGTGGGTTCCTGCTGTCAAGGACGGTGGACAAATGATGAGCATCAAAAGGTGTAACAGCTGCAGTGCTTCAAAGTCGTGATGAATTGACATGAAGAAGTACTGTTTTTTGAATAATAAAAATAGCGATTTTTAAAAAATCCCTAAAATATACATGAAATGATACAGTGTCTAGGATTTGTTTGAAAGCACTGCAGAGCAGCCCTCGGGGCAGGGGCCAGGGAGGGGCCTGACAGAAGGCTGGGCCGTGTCGGTGTGTGTTTGCGGGAGATGCAGTGGGTTCGCTCTATTGCTCTCTACTTTTGTTTGAAAACTCTTACAGTAAAGTTCCTGACCTTGGTCTTATCAGCACTGCAAGTTCTGTCATAATACCCCTGTGGGGACATTTGTCCTTGCATCAAATCACTTCGTGAATAAGGTTATTTTTTTTGTTTTATCTGACAGGTTGGCACCAGCGTCTGTTCATGTTTCCTTTTTCTTTTATCCTCCGTTCTCAGCTCTCTCTTTCCAGATGTAGTGAACTGCATGCAGACTGACAACCTGGAGCTGAAGAAGCTTGTGTATCTCTACCTGATGAACTATGCCAAGAGTCAGCCAGACATGGCCATCATGGCTGTCAACAGCTTCGTGAAGGTAACCTCGGAGACCTGGCACCGGTCTCTTCCACTTCAAGTAACCTTTTCAGGAGTGTCTCGCTACAGTTCGTGTCTGCATGGCAGATGAGCAACCTCTGCTCCAAGGGAGGGCCCCTCGAGAGAAGTACTGGCAGTGACTGGGAACACTCGGGTTTCAGGCCTTCTGTGCTCCAGCACCTGTCCTCCAGCTCAGACCACGTGGCGAGCCGTCTGTTCGCTGGGCTCTGTGCGTCTCCCAGGTGGGAGAGGAAGGCCAGGTGAAACCTCACTGCTTGGTGAGCCAATAGAAGCTCCCAGAGACTCCCACGGCTCATGTAGGGCAGGCATATTATTGTAGTACCAGCAACCTGTTTTATCTTTGTAGAAATTATGCTCATAGGTCAGAAGTATTGGAAACTGCTACGGGGGTGCTACTTCTATTTTGTATTGTTTCATAGATCTTACATTTGATTAATTTTTTTGTTATGGGAAATTTGCATACTCAAGTAGAAGGATTTTCAAAGTATCCATCTTGCAGTTTCAATAGTTACCACCCCATGATCAGTCTCGTTTAATTTATACTTCCTCTGCATACTTTCCTAACCCTTATCCCTTCTCCTCGTGGGTAATTTTAAAGCAAATCCCAAATATCATAAGGATGAAAAATCATTTCGTTCTTATATTTGTCAGAATAAGATTTCTTTTTAAAAGATAACCACAATGCCATTTTCACATCTTAAAAATTTGACCATTAAAAAAATATCCTAATGTTATTGAATGTCCAGTCAAATTTTTGCCTGTTAGATTTGATGAACATAATAATGAGGATGTTCTTATTAATAGGTTTTTTTACTAATTTTTTTCTACCTGGAATTTCATCTGCATTTTCAAAAACAAGAGACAGCATTTCTAAAGTTAGCTTCTATTAAATTGTTTAAAAGTAACCATTATACTTACTTTCTTCTTAGGGAATTTTTGTTCTTTTCCTGTTCAGCCACATGGTACAGTGTCAAAAAGCATTTCATTTTTCCTCTCCACTAGTTGATAGATAGTCTGCCTCATAGGCTAACTGCATTTATAACATTTAAAGAAGTTTTTTAAAGTGGGGCAATTCAAGGAGTGTTCCTTCTTACTAAGTGTCTTATTTGTGTGGTACTTGGAGGAGCACTTTCTGGTAAAGGAGGGACTTGCTTATGTTGGGCCCACACCAGCTTCTGTGCTCTTTTTTGTTTTCTTTTCTGTAGGCCAAGCCCTTTTTTCTCCCTTCTTGCTATTTGGGGCTCATCTTTCCAGTTCCTCACTTTCCCTATACCAGAATACAAGCCCAGAGGCCTTTGTGTTAGGGCGGGCGTACTAATGACCGTGGGGATGGTAACATCAGCTCACTAGGTTTTTGCTCAGCCCGGAGCTAATCCATGCCTTCACTGTGTATGTAAAACAGTTGAATGAATTGCAGCCGAGACTGTCATGGGCAACTAAGATTTGTACTCAGGAATGGAATAGCACGGGAGGTTGGGGTTCTGACAGAGACTGTCACTGGAGGCCTACGCTAATAAAATATTCTTTTATTGCTTATGCAAACTAGACTGCTTACTTTCTGTCACTGTGTCCACCTGTAGTTGTCAAGGGTTGTTTTTTGTAGGACTGTGAAGATCCCAACCCTCTGATTCGGGCCTTGGCAGTCAGAACCATGGGGTGCATCCGGGTGGACAAGATCACAGAATATCTCTGTGAGCCCCTCCGCAAGTGCTTGAAGGATGAAGATCCGTATGTTCGGAAAACAGCGGCAGTCTGCGTGGCAAAACTCCATGATATCAATGCCCAGATGGTGGAAGATCAGGGATTTCTGGATTCTCTGCGGGATCTCATAGCAGATTCAAATCCAATGGTAATAAGCTTTTGCTTTTATAAAGAGAACAGTATTTAAAATGGTTTACTCTAAAAAGCATGTTGAAAACAGTTCTTGCCTTTGGGACATTGAGCCGTAGGTGAGCTGTGGGAAGCAGGACCTGTCCGTGTCCCGCAGACTGTCGGTCTCACAGCCCAGGTGTGTCTGAGGTGAAACCAAGGGCTGAAACACGAGGGTGTAAAGCGAACCCTCGTATCGTATTTACCCCGTATTGGCTTAGAATGCGATTTTCAACTGGTGCACCGCCGGAATTGTTAAAGCGTGCAGCACCTGACTCTGTGATCCGGAGCTCCGACCTCTCTTCCCTTGGACCGTCACATTTCTTAAAAATGGCAACAGCCAACACAACAATAGCTGTCTGGTGCGAATAAATAAAAATTACACCTATTTTTTTGTCAGATTGGCAAAAGATATTTTTGGTGTGCTGCAGAATTTTAGTAATTCGTTTATGCGTGCCATGAAATGGAAATGGTTGGAAATCACTGGTTTTGGAGACGGGTCCTTTCGTCATTAAGGAGGTTTTTCCCTTAAATTTATGTCAGTTTTTTAAAGCTTATTTCTTCAGATAGATGTTTGTGGTATTTTCTGGTGGTGTGGGACTAGAAACTGAATCAACTATCTTTATTGTCCAAGTAATGTAATGCATTCTTCTCTTGGAGAATTCCAGGACAAGATTCTTTTTAGTGAACTTGATTCTGTTTTAAGTGTTTGGCAGCCAGAACGTAACTTAATACCTCACAGTTTCGGGACCATTTCTTTCTCGTGACATTTTAAGCTTTGCCTGTGTAATGAAGGGTGAGCCAAGCCCGGGTGGGGCGCTGGCTCCGCTGGTCACTGGAACTCATTGAATCGAGCGCTGAGTGTCATTACATGGTGGCGGAGGGGCAGGGCCGCTTTCCCTGCCCGTTGTCCCCGATGCAGTATTTTCTAGGAGGTGAATAACACTATGAGTTCATCAGTGGGTACATAACCTCTGAGTATTTTCTTTTTTTAACTTTTTGAGATAGAGAGTTGGGATTTGCCATAAAATAGCCATTGTCTCTCGCTTGCAAATTCCCCACTCCGATCTCTGCTTTGACATTTCATTTGGTTCATATTATTGTTTGGACAGTCTTCGCTTCTGTTCACTATCCTTTAGGTTTAGTATCAGGGTTCAAGGATGAAGCAAGCCACATTTTTGAAGGTACTGTGGTACTAACTGCCACCAGGAATCTTTCTGCCACCTCCTAGGCATAGAAGTGGCTATGGATGCAGAGGTGCTTAAACCGTGACCTCCAACAGGTGTCACCGCTCAGTGTTAGAATTCTGAGTCAGCCCTGACTGGGGGGCTCTGTAGGTTGGGTCTCGTTCTGCAGAGCAAAAGCGTGAAAGGTCACTGGTTCGATTCCCAGTCAGGGCACACGCATGGGTTGTGGGTTCAGGGCGCGTGCGAGAGACACCCAATCAATGTTTCTCAAATGGATGTTTCACTCTCTCTTTCTCCCTCCCTTCCCCTCTCTCCAAAAATAAATGAATAAAATCTTAAAAAAGGAAAAAGAATTTTGATTCCACCGTGCCTTTTCTCCTTCAAGCAGTACCATGTGGTACTTTTAAAAAATTCCCTGAAGAAATATCTGTTTTATAGAATGTTTAGCTGGTACCAAGTTGTGGTTTTGGCACTGATTTTGCTTCATCCTGTTATTCTTAGCAACTGTTTTTGAAATTGTCTTTTTTTATGCTAATTATGTGCAAGTGGGAAAGATATTCATTTATTGGTTGAAAAATTATGAACTAGAAGATAATGATAGGCTGAAAGATGGTTAACTGTACAAGGGTTTAAAACTTTTAGTTATGTTTTTATTGGTTGAATAGTACATGTCTATTTCTAACTGGCAGGCCTAGACTGGTTTACTTGGTTTAATTCATTGAAATTTTCTGCTTGACAAGTGAGAAGGTGAAAAGCGGGCTCCACACACCAAGTTTTAGGCATCCTGATGAGCAGATAGCCTGTTCCCTGTGGAAACCTGCTACACATCCAGTGGGGCTGAGAGTGTGGCACAGAGCGAAGTGAAAATGAGTTCTTGCCCTAAGCAATTCCAGTTTGGGAAGAAAAAGGCATCTCTGTGCTAATGGAAAGTCTTCAAAGCAGAACCTAGAAAATTCGACGGTCAAGGGTAGGGCCTACCTGAGGGCTTACTAAAGGCATTTTGGTTTTTTGTTTTTGTTTTTTCCCCAAGTAGCACTCAGAGATCTTGACACAGATCAGTTGAGAGGATGGAATGATTCTGGGACAAACCTAATTTGTCTGATTTATTCAGAGTTTTCATTGTAGAGGAAGAGTTGGCTTCATCCAGTCCATGTACTCAAGTAGTAAGTGCATGCCATTTATTTATTTAGACTTTTTATTCTGGGAATTCTCAAACCCACTCAGAGTTAGAGCGACAGAATAAATAAAATGAACCCATTTGCCATCACCAGATTAAATGATTATTATTTCATGCCTGCTGCGACCAGCACGGGGTGGAGGTCCCTGAGTAGGGGTGATGGGAGATTAAGGAAAACACAACATGACACAGGTTAAGGAAAAGCAGGGGCCAGGTGGAGCATTGTCCTCGGATGGAGAGACAATGACCCTGAACGTGGTCTCCGCGTTTATTTTATAGGGGTTGGTTACAGAACACTCAAGGAAGTTTCGCAGACTTAGGGAGATGCTGCGGGCAAAGACTGTTCTGTTCCCAGGCAATCTAAACGATAAATATGTCTTCTGCAAAGGTCACAGCCGCATTCAGCTGAAGCTTGCGGTTATCTGTTTCCCTCTCAACCCCGCGGGTTCTGGCTGCCACCAGCCGCTGGCCTGCTCGGCTTTGCAGACGCAAGCGGTCAAGCGTGGCCTTGCCTGCACTTCACCTGAGCTTTGACGTCAGCCTTCACCATCCTCCACACATGCTAGTCTTGTTTTACCTGTTTTCTCCCCCCCCGTACCTATATGTAAGTAATTTACACAGGCAGCACATGAATAAGTGTCTATTTGAATTTAATATGATTGTAGTGAACTATAATGTTCTTAATAACTCTTAACCTGTCGTTACTACAGCAAATCAGGAGGTGATTTGGGTAGAATTTCCCAAGCATCTCTGAGAAAACTTACGGTTATGTGTAGTTTTTTTTTGTTTGTTTTAAGATTTTATTTATTTTTAGACAGAAGGGAAGGGAGGGAAAAAGAGAGGGAGAGAAACATCAATGTGTGGTTGCCTCTCATGTGGCCCCCACTGGGGACCTGGCCCGCAACCCAGGCATGTGCCCTGACTGGGAATTGAACCGGTGACCCTTTGGTTCACAGCCCGCACTCAATCCACTGAGCTATACCAGCCAGGGCTATGTGTAGATTTTTGAGAAACTTTGGGGAATGCCTTTTGTTTTAGTGTAGTTTTGCTGCAGGTTTCCCTAGAGCAGATGTGAGCATTGGAAAGTAAGTTGTTGGACCTACTGCCCTCCATAGGAAATCTTCTGATTCTTGTCAGACTTCTCAGCAGCAGAACTGCTCTCCCCTGGGGTTCAGCTTGCCGCGCACAGAGCCCCGGCTGCAAGATTGAAGGGGGCAGCACGCTCCTGCGGTGGCCGTGCTGCACAGGCCTGGGGTGGGGGGTGCCGCCCCAGTTTGGGGCTTGGAGTGCTTGCTTGCCCTGCTCTTGTTCTGGCCTTGTTCTGCGTGCGTTCAGGTCCTTTTGGGGCTCTTCGTTCCTGTTTTAGTGAAGAACCGAAAGGCTTGGAATGAAAAGTAGCCAACCCGCATAAACACACACAGGCCTACTTTTGATCTGTCTTTACCAAAAAGTAGTTTGGTTACTGTCACTGTATCACTGATTTCTGCTTTATCCGTTGGTTAAGTGCTGCTGACAGGAAGCGGACGAGTGCATGAACGTCGTGTCCCTCCCACGGCCCAGGGGTAGAATGCAAGGTTGGGGCTCAGCCTCCCCGAAGCTCCTGTGGCCCATGGTGAGCTTGTGTCATCAGGAAAAGAGAAACTTGAACTTAAGTGCATTCTATGCTGGGCACGGTGATAGATGCTTTACCTGACATATTTTATTTAGCTCTCAGTGCTCTCCCAGTGAAGCCGATGTTAGTCCATGTCGGAGATAAAGTAGCACGCACTCAGGGAGGCTAGAGAATTATCCCAGAGTCATAAGTCAGTGGCGACGTAGCCAGGATTCCGACCGGTTCTGCGTCCCCGGACACCCATTGCTGTCACTGTCCTCGTGGATGTGTGTGTACAGTACAGTTTAAATATGTACACGCTCACAGAAACATTTAGAACTGCTTTCTCAAAATTTTGAATATACAAAGGCTGAGAACTGTTTTAATATGGAATCTTAAAACCCTCTTAATTCTGGTGATGGGTAGGAGTCCTGTGTTACCGCTCCTAGGAGGGAATTTTATTCCACTTTTTTCAGCGTTGCTCCACATGGGGGCAGCACTGCACCAGCAAAAACTCGAACATGCAAGAGAAGCTAATGCTTCCAGGAGTTCTGGCTTCAGAGTTTGCAGGTAGCTCCCTGCAGAAGGGCATCCTAGATGTCAAAGCATTAGAACTTCTGCAGAAATGACTTTGAAATCTTCGGGTAAAATGGTGGTAAGATCTGAATACTCTTGGGATTATGTTGACCTCCAGGCTGGTTCCTGGGGGTAGTGTACCTTGCTACAAGTAGTAAAATTATATTTTCATTTTCTAGTGATTACACACACCTCATTTTCCTGCAGTTGTTTTACTATTTATACTTTAAGGCTGCTTTTCAGTGAGATACTATTTAAAAGAGAAAAGATAAACTTCGAAGTAGAAATTCTCACTGTGAAGTCCTGGCTCGACTTCCCGGAGGGAGCCTCTTTCCCCTTCTGGGCTGCGAGGGGCGCCGGCTTGGAGGGTTCAGGGAGGGGCGCTGAGCAGCTGCGTGAGAGCCCCCGGCGAAGGGCCTGGTCCGGGGTTCGTGAGAGCAGCGCCGCTGGTGGGCCCTAACAGCAGCGGTTGCTGTTAGTTATGACCTTAGTGTTGATGTGAAAGTTCGCCGTCTGCACAGACTCAGAGCGAAATGTCTGCAGAGGGAGTCTGACCTCAGCTTATCTTCAGATGCAGATTCTCTTGGTCCGTTATTCTGAAAGTAGAACTGAAGTGAGAGTGAGCCAACACTCGAGCTGTGGGACAGGAACTCCCGTGGCGTCAGAATTTAAAAGATTTTCTCCAAGTTTATATCTGCAAGAAACACGTGCTTTTGAGTCGTGACGATTATTCTGTCGTTTTTGCCCGAGCATTAGGATTTTCTCTGTTTATCATTTATGGTTTTTCATTTCTGTCTGAAAGGCATTTTGAGGTAGTCCAATGTAAGTTAACATTTTACGCCAGAACCTGCCAGCCCGGACCCTCCCCCGCCACGTGTGCCGTGCCTGCTGTGTGTGGGTCCAGTTCTCCCAAGTCCCTGTGGCCGAGGGACCTCGCCCTTCTGTGTTCTAACCTTCCTCGGCTCTGCTTCCATCTCTCAGAGCTGGCCGCGGGCCGCTTCCCTTCCAGTGCCCTGGTCTCTCTGCCAAAGCACAAGCCACTGAATTAGTGAAAAATAGACTTTTTCGCCCTGGCTGGTGTGGCTCAGTGGATTGAGCGTCAGCCTGTGAACCAAAGGATTGCTGGTTCGATTCCTAGTCAGGGCACATGCCTGGGTTGCAGGCCAGGTCCCCAGTTTGCGGTGCGTGGGGGGCAACCAAACATTGATGTTTCTCTCCCTCTCTTTCTCTCTCCCTTCCCCTCTCTCTGAAAATAAATAAATAAAGTCTTTAAAAAGATAGATTTTTCATTTGTTGAGGGCTCTTCTGCACAAGCAGCATGCTGTTACAGAAGCCTCACCCTGCATCAGTGTAGCCTTTAGCAAAGGTACCAGTTAAACTGCTAGCCTCATTTAATTTGAACTTACTCTGGAAAGCTGTTTTATGAGAAGCCTTTTTCTTCACAAAAAGCGTGCATTTTTACTGTATGGTCGCATGCAGGAACAGCATGGGGTTGCGGCACTAGTTCTCAGCTTGGGGGCGATTTCGCTTCCCGGGGATATTTGGCAACGTCTGGCAATACTTTTGGGTGCCGACACTGATGAGAGGGGCGCTACCAGCATCTAGTAGGCAGAACCCAGGGCTGCTTTCAGTGTCCTGCAGTGCACGGGACAGCCCTTTGCGGCAAGGACCGACTTGTTCCGGAATGTCGGCAGTGCTGAGGTGGCGAGAACTGGCTGGGCACGTACAGGAGGCGGCCAGTCAGTGTTTCTCACGTGGGTGTGTGTGTCTCTGTCTCCCTCCCTGCCCCCTCCTCTCTCTCTCTCAAATCAGTAAACATCCTCGAGTGAAGATGTTAAAAAATAATAATAAATAAAATGAACTTCAGCTTTCCTGTCTGTAAAATAGAGGTAGTATTGCCTATACCGGATTATGTTAAGCGTGAAATATTAACAGTGTTTAATGCCTGACGCATAACTGTGGCTTTTCTTGAGAAACAGACTTAATGTGACGTACTTTCCGATATTTCTAAGTTTTACTCAGGCATTAGAGTATTCGCTTTTTTGTGGTTGGTTCATGAAGAATGCACAGCACTCTTTGCGCCGAAGGTCTGTAAAGGCGTGCCAGAGCTGGTGGACTGTGAAGCGCGTGTGCAAGTGTCAGTGAGTGTCCGGCACTCGGTGAGAGTGTTGTAGGAGACAGGGCTCCGTCTGCGTCGGGCTCCCCCGGCCTCCCCAGGCTTTGTCGGGGCTGAAGGCAGAGCGGCTGCCGATTGCTGCAGGGTTGGGTGTTGAGCCACCGCCGCCTCTCGGAGCTCCTGCGGGCTGGTCTGAATGCTTGTCTGTCTCTATTTACAGAGGAAACAAATGATTTTTGTTTCTCCCTTTGTAATAAATTTTGTGGAAGCCTTTTTCAGTGTATTCTCATTTATTAATGCAGTGTCTGTTTTTATTTTATCAGTTATTACCAACTTATTTTTTTTAAATAAGCTCATTTTGGAAGAGAATAATTTTAGGTTTATGGAAAAGCTGCAAAGACAGTACAGAAAATTCCCATGTACCTTCCTCTCAGTTTCATTTCATGCGAACGTCCTACACAACCGTGGCTCGGTTGTCGAAACAAAGCTTTAGCATTGGTGCGCTACTGTTAACTGGGGTGTAGACTTCATCTGAATTTCACGTGCTTCAATACACATGTCCTTTTGCTACTCCAGGATTTAATCCAGGATACCAAATTGCATTTAATTACTTCCTTTTATAAAGAGCTGTCTTTCTCACTCTGTATTAAAGCATCTTATTGGCAGAAAAGTGCTTTGTAACTGAAATGTGCCCTCTGCCCCTGGAACCATGGCACAGTGGTTAAAACTCGGGGTCCAGAGCCAGGTGGACGCGGGTTTGCCTCCTGGTTCTGCCATTCCTTACTGTGCGGTCTTGCTAACCTGCTCGGTGTCCTCATCCGGAGTGCTCCTGGCACAGGCCTGCAGACCTCGGAGGGCTGAGGCTGGCAGAGCACTCGGCACCGTGCCTGGTGTACAGCACGTCCTTGGCGACAGGGAAGGTGCGTGTTCTGTGTTGTGTGTTGCTTGTGCTGCTGGGCGGTCGTGATTTTAGAGGGCTCAGTCTTCACATGGCAAGTTTGTTTTTAAAAGATTTTTATTTCTTTTGTACACCTTACGCAAAGCCGGACGTCGTTTACCATGCAACCTGAGGGCAGCTCGCCGACAAAGGCAGCTGAGCCTGTTCACAGTGCTGCCCACACCGCTGCAGAGTCACCGCTCAACGGTGGTTGTCCAGGGACGTGCCTTTAAAGCGGTTTCCATCAGCAGCGTCCTGAAAACTGGGTCTGTTACACACAGTAATTCAACAGTGGACACAAAAGATCACGGCTTGCTCATTTCTTTTTCTCTTTTTTTTAAGATTTTATTGTTTAGAGAAAGGGGAAGAGAGGGCGAAAGAGATAAGTCCATTGCCTCTCGAGTGCTCCCACGGGTACCTGGCTTGCAACCCAGGCGTGTGCCCGAGTGGGAATCAAACTGGCGATTTCTCGAGGTTCGCAGGCCAGCGCTCAGTCCGCTGAGCCACAGCAGCCAGGGCTTGTTCATTTCCTAGTGTCCCCTTTAAGGGGATCACAAGGCTTTATTCGTGTTGCAGCATGCGGTCGTGTAATTTTAGGGTTTATGGGCCAGTAACTCTGATTCTTAGGAATGCCTTTTTATCTGTTTCTTGATATTTGTTTGTGGTGTTTTGGCTTTGGAAATATTTGCATTTTGCCAGGTCACATTTTAAGCCACTTTTAAAAAAAAATTTTTTTTTAAAGATTTTATTTATTTATTTTCAGAGAGAGGAGAAGGGAGGGAGAAAGAGAAAGAGCAATGTATGGTTGCCTCTCACATGGCCCTCACTGGGGACCTGGCCTGCAACCCAGGCATGTGCCCCGACTGGGAATCGAACCAGGACCTGCTGGTTCCCAGCCCACGCTCAATCCACTGAGCTACACCAGCCGGGCTTAAGCCACTTTTAAGTAGTGAATTTTATTGAGACTTTTTTTGCACATCTTAATTGTTACAATGTATTTAAACTTCCTTGCCATAATGATATGTGTTGACTCAACTTCCTCACTCTGGGGAAGAAGATGGGGAAAACAACATTATAGAATGTAATACAGTTGGCCTGTTATCAGCTGTCATTCTGGACGTTGTAGCTTGAGCTCTAGTTTTACTTGAGGGGAAAAATTAATGGGTACCATATGGTCACTGTGTCCTTAAGGAGATGATAATGATGGGAACATGCTTTGAACAAGGAATTTCTTGCTCTGTTCTTTACATGTGACTTGAGGCAGCTCCCTAAAGGAGAAAACGAGCTTCATGTTGCTGATTTTTAGGAGGATGACATTATGTAAACCACCTATATATTTCATACTAATAGTTTTGGGCAATGCTTCTGCTTTCACTATATTTCAGTCCTCAGGAGCACCAGCCAAAAGGATTGTAAATTGAATGGGAAAACTGAAGCATTAATCTCATCAGAGTGTGTGACCTTGAAGGTCATTGCTGGAAATAAAAGTCCTCTAAGAAGTAATTTAGTTAATGGGGGGAAGTCACTCTGTTGGAAAGTGCTATCTTTCTTGGGTCCCGAGGCTATGAAAGTCAGTGAAATTAGAATGCAGAATGGAAATCACTCAAAGAGGGGGCGTGGGGGTTGAGTATGCGAGAGATTTCTCATAGAGGAGCTTCTGTCTGCAGTGCTCCATTCCCGTTGTGTAGCCATATTTCCTCTAGAGCTCTCCTGTGCAGGGCCGTTTTTATTCTAATCATATCCACCACTCCAGCTTGCTCTTTGTTGAAAAAGTGAGGCCAAATTTTTGTGCTCAGACTTTCCCCGTGTGAGACGGGCGGCTTCTAAATCAGACGTTATAGCTGGGCAGTGAATTTCGGCCCTTCTCGTGCCGCCATGGTGCGCTGGTCTCTGAGCTGTAGCGGGGAGAGGAGCGCGTTTTTCTCCTGTGTAAATCCGCCTGCCGCCCTTGCCTGGAAGTCGTGTTTGGCTGTGGCGTCCTCTTCCAGCCCCGATTTTGTTTCCCGCTCCCCCAGTTTAAGTCCACGGCTCTTGGAACTTCTCTAAATGCTGGACGCACAACGATTCATACTCAGGCACTGGGATCAGATCCAAAGCTTGAGTTCATGTTCAAGCCAACCCTTTCTGCCTCTGTTGACTAAGCAAGTCACTGAATTTTTCTAATCCTGTATTGATAAACTTCTTTAAAAAACCTGCTTCTTATCCGTAATAGGTGGATTTTGATAGCAGCTACCTCAGAATTGCTGTGAGGACTGATGGGACATAGTAAGTGTTCAGTAGATTTCACCTGTTGCTGTCTTTTCTCTCTTTGTGCAGCTCACTCTGTTAGGTGTGTGGTGTTGGGTGAGTCAAATACAGATTGCTTACCTTAAAAACAAAATTCAGCCGATTCCAAGGGTCTATATGGAACTGTCACATTGAGTAGAAGTCTGTAGTTGAGGCGAAGGATCTGTCTCATATCGACTGTGATTTTACATGTATCTGTGTGTGTGTGTGTGTGTGTGTGTGTGTGTGTGTGTGTGTGTGTGTACACCATCTGTAGCTGCGAAGTAGATGTATTGCAGTAGGTCCGGGTGGGGTGGGGAGGGGAGGAGGAGTGTTTAGGTACAGTCAGTCCCCGAAGAACAAAACTTAACTGTAATTGACGAGCAACATGAATTTAAAAAAATTTTTTTTGACGACATGGATGTGTTGTAGCCTAGATGTCAACTTTTTTTCCTTTTGTTTTTTTAGATTCCAACTTTTCATGAACCAGCTAACATACTGAGAAAACACAAGAAACCCTATTTGTAAATCCATTCTTTAAAACAGAACTTCCTTGAAAAACTTCTGTCTTTCTTGGGAACTCTAATTTTTCTGAGATTATAGTTAAAAGGCCATTGTTCTCTTTATGGTACTGTTCCCTAAGAGGAATGCCTTTTTTCTACAGGGAAAAATGTTGCATGTATTAGTTCAAGTTCATGAAAAATGTTTTATGTGATGTTTCAAGTGAGGGCGATGCAGCCTTTGTTTTGATAGGCCAGTGAATCGAGGGGGGTCATGTCTGTTCTTTTGCGTTACTGAATTATTGTTTGGAGAAGGCTCTCTGGGAAGATGAAATAAATCTTAAGTATTAAGGTTTTTTTTTTTAAATAGACAATATATGTACCATGTACCTAGTATAAAATGAAAAAGAAACTGTATAAATATTGACAGGTGAGTGACCCTATACGCCCGAGCCACCGGTTGCTTGAAGTCAGTCTTTTTCTTTATCGAATTTAGAGTCAGCACGTCTAGCTTATGCTCAGTGTCCACTAAACCAGCAGGGCTTCCTGGCCGGGAGAACTCTAAGCAGTCCCTGTGGGCCCACCTCAGTGTGTTTCCAAAGACGTGACAGTCGGAACGTGGCGGTTGGGCGATGTGAGTTACAGTGGGACAGAAGGAGCCCCGAGGAAGTGCACTGGAAGGGCAGTGCGTTTTGTCGTGGTCCCGGCCTGGCCACCAGTGACCTCTTGTCTCAGGGCACGTCTTTCCAAACACTCTTACTCTCTGATCTCGCTGGACCTTCTAACTAGACTGACTTTTCCCGGTTTCCTTTTTTGTTTTAATGTGATAATAAGTGGAAATTGCCTGTTTTACCACCAGCACGCATACTTCATTAGCTGCATTATACACTCGGTTTGATTTCTAATTGCCTATGACAATAACAAAAGAATTCTAATTTTTCATTCTGTTCAGCATCCTTCTGTCTCTTTTCTCCCCCAAGTTTTAAGTTCCCCCAATTCTCACCCTTTTTCTACATTTCCTGTTAACACATCTTATATCTAACTTTATTTTTAACATTAAAGGGATTTCACTGGCAGAAAGGGTAAGTTGCAGGCGGCTGTTAGTTTTGGGCCCTGGAAAGCAGCACCAGGCATTTGTTGGCAGCAGCGGACAAAACAGGCACCTGGCCTTCCAGTGACGTTTGATCCTTTCCAGTGGGTCTGTTGAGTGTGTTGTGCGTGGGAGATAGTGCTGAGATGACGGAGGGGATGTTATTTCACTCGTTTTGCCTTTTACTTGTCACTGAATCCCACGCCTGACGGTGGAGGCCACAAACAAAAATTAAGTGAGGGAAGTGCCTCGCACACGCTGCCGTGTGGCGGTGCACCAGGCCGCTCTTATGACTTGTTTCACTAAGGGTGAAATGTAGCCTTGACCATGTGCGCCAGCTGAGTCTTTGATGTTTCATCTTGGAGTTTTTGTCTTGATCACTGAATTTTAGATGAAGATGATTCCATTTGTGGCATCATTGTCCCTAGCAATAATGGATAATTGTCATAAGTGTATTATTTGATTAATCATATTCTCTAGATTTCCATCTTCTGGGTCAGCTCACATGCTGGCATAATCTACAGACTACCCAGGTAATGTGGATGTTAATACCAATAGCTAAATCATGCGCATTGCGTTTCTTCTCTTGCTAGCGAAGAGATCGTAGTCAAACTTCTGGCAAGGGACTTCAGTAAGAACTAACAATGACTCGACGTTTTTGAGAGTCTTTTCGATACGTATGTTCCTGAAGCTGCTGTCACCTGTAACAGCTCATGTACACTTACAGAATATTTGCATGGAGCCTGACCTTGCTAATCCTTAGTAACAACTGGGAGCCTCGCTGCGATGTGGTTTTTAAATTCACTTGTACAGGGCCATCGCGTGGTTTTTATTTATTTTGGTGGGTGTATTTGCAAGTTTTAAAGTACTTTATAAACATTCATTGGTTGTAGATTTGTTAGTTATGTTAGAAATAATGTGCAATTTTGGTAGAGTGTTTACCTTTTTTCTTGCAGCTAATATGAATTCCCAGATCTATAAGTCAGGATACTTTATTCGGTAGCAATTTTTATCTATCATATTGCCTGAAAGAAGGGTACATTTGAGATACCATATTTCATTGACTATAAAATGCCTTTGATTCTAAGATGCTTTATTTTTTAAAACTTTTTTTAAGGTTTAAAAAAATTATTGATTTTAGAGAGAGAGAGGGAGGGAGAGAGAGAGGCACACACACATCGCTTTGTTGTTCCACTTATTTATGCAGTCAGTGGTTGATTTCATGTATGTGCCCTGACTGGGGATCGAACTCGTAACCTTGGTATGGTGTCAGGATGACGCTCCAACCAACTGAGCTACCAGCCAGGGTCAGGATGCTTTATTAGTTTATGTATTACCTGGAAAGAAAACTACTTTATATTAAAACGGTGTGCCATTGATTATAAAATGCATTCCCATTTCAGAGACGTTAATGTGAAAAACTCTGCAGCTGATGAATTATGGTAATTTTACCATCTTTATTTTGTATACATTTTTTTCTCTCCTCACCCAAGAACATTTTTTTATTGCTTTTAGAGAGCGAGTAAGGGAGAGAGAAATGTTGGCTGCCTCCTATAAGCTCCCAGACCAGGGATCATACACACCCGGACTGGGGATCGAACCTGCAACCCTTCAGTTATGGGGTTGATGCTCCAACTAACTGAGCCATAGCTGCCAGGGCTATTTTGCATAACGTTTTACAGAAAGAATTTGTACATGTGTCATCTGCTTTTACCCTCAAACAGCTGATCTGTGAGGTAGATTAAATTATCCCTGGTTTTCAGATGAGGAACTAAATTCCACAGAGTATGACCTCTCCCAACATCATGTAATAGGGATCCAGGGTTTCAAGCTCAGATTTTCGTACTAAGACTTGCGATGTGGCCGACAGTGCCATCTCCCCGCCACTCCCCCACCCCCATGCGTGCACACCCAGTTACCTGTAAAATTATTCAGCCTAGATTTGCCTCTTCATTGCCAAATGTATGTGTTTCATATTGAAACGTCACTGCTTTTTTTTTTAGCTGTTCATGTGTCTTGATTCTATTGATAGTTTTGAGTACTAATAAAATTATTAATGTTTTAATAGTAAGTTGTGTGTGACTTTCTGCTCACATATGAATTGTTTTAATTCTGGGTTGTCTGACCACCAGGAAGCTGTGTATGCCATCATTGGTGGTTTAATATACAAGCATGTTTTGAAAGCAGTTTGTCTGTTGTCCAGTTGACTAAGTAAAATACTCAGGGATAGTTATGAGTTGAGATCCGTGGTCCAGAGAAGACACAGTTTGTCTATAGTTGTCTGATCTTGGCAAATGAAGGTCATACCCGCTTCTTTCCCAGGTGGTGGCTAATGCTGTAGCAGCATTATCTGAAATCAGTGAATCTCACCCAAACAGCAACTTGCTCGATCTGAACCCACAGAACATCAATAAGCTGCTGACAGCCCT
Organism: Micronycteris hirsuta; assembly: GCA_004026765.1. NCBI lineage: Eukaryota > Metazoa > Chordata > Mammalia > Chiroptera > Phyllostomidae > Micronycteris > Micronycteris hirsuta. The sequence goes on along the minus strand of PVJI01005203.1, from coordinate 51,666 downwards.
GAATGAGTGCACCGAGTGGGGCCAGATCTTCATCCTGGACTGCCTGTCCAACTATAGCCCGAAGGACGACCGCGAGGCGCAGAGGTGAGTGTGGTTTCCTGGGAGGTGCTGGGGGTCTTGCCGGCCGAGTAAGTTCTGGCGTCTGGATTAGAATAAATGTCGCGTTGCGGAAGATCAGTGGTTTGTGGGATAGACGTTTCTGTCCCCATGGTATTTGCTGACTGGATTTAGAAACATTTTGGGTAGTGGAGTAACCATGCGGAAATCGCTCTTTCCTAAGAGATGGATTTTTTCCTTTCTTGTTTGAGCAGCATAGTTGTCTTCTCTCCCATCCAGCCATTCTTGGCCTCATGACAGAGAAAGGTTTTTGAGTGTCTCTCACTGTAGTGACAAACTTTTCATTCTATTAGATACACAGTAATTGGCTTAATGCTAATTGTGACTTGAGCTGCGCCCGTAATTCCGCGCCGCAGGAAGTCGTGGAGCCGGCGGGGTGCATGGCATCCCGCGTCAGCTGCAGCGGTCGTCTCGGTCTGCGTTGGGGACCTTGGAAGGCTCGCCGGGCAGCTGTGCTCGACCCCCACTGCTGCCGTGGTGCAGATGCTCTCTGGCTGCCGGACGTCGGCTGTTAAACTTCGCATACGCGTGCATACATTGTGGTTTATAGAGTTGAAGTCACCACCGGTTCTTATGGAGGAGTTTGTGTGTGTAGGTATTGTGCTAGGCCGAGCGCTTCTGAAGGAGTGTTGGCTCCTCAGTTACGGTGACGTTTTAGTTGGTAGGTCAGAACCTTCTCTGCCCGGCTGAGCCTCAGGCTACAGGCTCTTTGCTTGTCCGGACCTTGTTCCCTCTGGACTTGGCCGACGTTCGCACTGCTAGTGTCTCTGCAGCACTGAAAGTACAGATGTCTTCTGGAAAGAACTTTCTGTGGACTTTATTTTCTGTCGGTCACTGATGTCTTGGGAAGTACTTACCAAGCCCATGTTGTGTGCGGGGCGCCGTCCAGGCCCCAGGGATGTGGCGGCAGACAGACAGACCACAGCCCTCCTCGAACCCCTGTTCAGAGGGCCGGAGCGGAAGTACAGACCCATAACGTGTATGTAACACGTAGTTCTACGGTATCTAGTATGTCAGATGGTAAGTGTGGATGAGAAAGATAAAGTCGGGGGGAGATGTAAGATGCGCTTGACATTGGGGGATGGGTGGTGTTTTATTAAAGGGAGGTCAGGGAAGGCCCCGCTGAGCAGGCAGCACTTGTATAAAGTCCTGAAGGAGTGCGGGGCGTCAGCCGAGCAGACACGGGAGGGAAGGAGAGAAACGTAGCCTGCTTCTCTTGTGTCTTTGACTGAACATAGTCCGTAACCTCTTACATGCCCGAGAGCTATCAAAACTGGGTTCATTTCTGAAGGCCGCCCAACAGCTAGTTAAATACGCAAGGTTTCATGGGGCATCTCAGCGCAGGCGACAGGTCTGGGACGGGGGAAAGAGGTTGGGAGAATATTGCAGCGGCGTTCTATTGTTAAAGCAAACAAAACCCTCAGAGCTTCCCTTTCTGTCCTGAAGGCAAAGGGTCGGCCAGCTTTCCCTGTCAGCCCACCTCCTGCTGCATCCTAACAGTGAAGCCTTCAGCACAGTTGGTTGGTATCTCAGTACCAAGTAGCTCACAGAACGCTGAACTTGACTTCCTGTGGGCTGAGGAGAAAGGGGCTGTGAGGCAGGGAGCCCTCGCGTAAAGTGGGGAGACAGAGAGGACTGTAAAACTGGAAGGTAAACGGTGGGAGCTCCGAGTGTTTTGGGTATTGGCTGGTTTCCTTCCAGTCTGAACATCCCTTATTGCTGGTTTCCCAGGGTCTCCTGAGGTCCCTGCTCTGCCTGTAGTTTGCTGGGAACGAGGCCTCTGCAGTGTAGGGTCCCAACTTTTACTTACGCATGGAGCTTCGACCTTTCTAACCGACTCTGATTCGACCCTTGGGCCGTGGGACTCCAACCCGTCGCCTTGCAGACTGGACTGAGCGAGGAAATGAGACTCAAGGGCTTGGTCTCCTCCTCTGTCCCACAGCATCTGTGAGCGGGTGACTCCCCGGCTGTCGCATGCCAACTCGGCAGTGGTGCTCTCGGCAGTGAAGGTCCTGATGAAGTTCCTGGAGCTGCTGCCCAAGGACTCCGACTACTACAGCATGCTGCTGAAGAAGCTGGCCCCCCCGCTCGTCACCCTGCTGTCTGGGGAGCCAGAGGTGCAGTACGTCGCCCTGAGGAACATCAACCTAATCGTTCAGAAAAGGTGGGGAGAATGCATTGCTGGTTAGAGTGTTTGTAGAATTGACCTTGGTAATGCCAGTATTAAAGGGGCCAGCAGTAAACTCTTTCATGTGTGAAAATGCGAACGTCTTGTGGCCGGACCGCTGGCCCTGCGTCAGGAGGCCCGCAGTCGACGTGGGAGTACTCCTGCACTCGGTGCCCGCTGCCCCTCCGCGACGTGGCTTGCTTTCTAGGGGTCTCCCAGTGGCAGGCTGGCTGTGCCTGTTCCGTGTGGCTCAGGCTCCCATGTGGGGCCAGACTGCGGTTCTCGCAGAAGTTCTTGGCTGTGCGTGCCCTGACTGTGCGTTAAAGGACCGGACTGAGCTGAATCGAGGAGAGGGGTGTTGGGGACGTTGGTGTGTTTGTCCCTGTGGGGGCTGGAGAGGGAGGAGAGCAGAGAGGCAGAGGTTAGGTGTTAATAGAGACTCAGGAGGAGGTATCAGTCGATGCCTCACCTTCCTATCTTGTGTTTCTGTGTGTGTCACAGGCCCGAAATCTTAAAGCAGGAAATCAAAGTCTTCTTCGTGAAGTACAATGACCCCATCTACGTGAAACTGGAGAAGCTGGACATCATGATTCGTTTGGCGTCCCAAGCCAATATTGCTCAGGTCAGACTTTATGTAAACTCCAGTTACAAGGCCTTAGATCTCAAGGTCTGGCATTCAGAAAAAGCCAGGCCATTCAGTTGCTGTTTGAGAATCCGTACTGCTTGCTCACTCCCGGATTTCTCACAGGTCCTGGCCGAACTGAAGGAGTATGCCACGGAGGTGGACGTCGACTTCGTCCGCAAAGCCGTGCGGGCCATCGGACGGTGCGCCATCAAGGTGGAGGCAAGTGTCCGGCGGTGGCGGCGGCGGGCCTGGTGCAGGGGTCGGGGTGCTCTCTGCGCTCCTTTCTTTAAACTAATCGTTCAGGTTTATCAAAGTAATACAGCTCGTAGTTAAAATATTGAAGAATTTTTTTTTTTTTTTTTTTACAGTTTACATACAACGTTATATTAGTTTCAGGTGTACAACATAGTGATTGGACATTTATATAACTTACAAAGTGATCACCCCAATAAGTCTAGTACCCATCTAACACCATACATAGTTATTACAATATTATTGACTATATTATCTATGCTGTACTTTACATCCCCATGATTATTTTGTAACTACCAATTTGTACTTAAAATATTGAAGAATTTTTAATGAAAGGCAGCTATCCCTGGTTCTTCTCTTCTCCGAGGGAATTTCATAAATCATGTTTCTGATTTTTGTTATTTTTTAGATATTTTCATATCTCTCTAAATGATATGCTTATGATATTATTCATTGATTTACCAGTTGTAAGTATTGCTAACTTCCTGCTGTGAGACGAGCAGCTCAGTTTATATGCCCCACCTTTCCTGCTTAGTTCCTCTCCCAGTTTCCGGTGTAGTTATGTCATGAGCTTTTTGCCCCTGTGTCGATTATCTTTGTGAATTGACATAATATACGTGTATTTCTTGTTCTTTCCACTGCAAGCTTGCACAACTTCCTGTGCGTGTTCTGACTAAATATGTAGGACCCACTCAAAGCAAATGATTCTGTATTTTCTCATCGAGACCTGTTTTTCCTGGAATTTCTATAGCGGCCTTTCTTTTTTCCTTGCATCGTGTGTCTTCCTTGCTCCCGTGTCTTCTTTCAGCTTTTCAAGCGTTGTATGGAATGTGCAAACCCCTTTCTGTCCTAGGCCCTCTCTCTCCCAGCCCTCGTCCTCTGGCTCGCTCCCGCCTCTGCACGGCCTCGTTGCATCGGCCTCTCCTCGTTGTTCTTTCTTGTTTTGGTACTTTTTTCATAGCATTCCTTTCTTTGTGGTTCTAGTAGCTTCTTGAATCCCTGAGGGTATGAATCACAGTTTTTTTATTTAGTTTCTGCAGTTTGAATTTAATTATCGGGAGAATTGTGGTGATAGTTACATGTCTATTATACACAGTTTGATATTTATTAAGATTCTATTTATTTATTTTTAGAGAGGGGGGAAGAGAGGGAGAGAAACATCAATGTGTGAGAGAAACATTGATTGGTTGTTTCTCGGATGCATGCCAACCTGGGACCAAACCCACCATCCAGGCATGTGCCCTGACCAGGTAGCCTTTCGCTTTTCAGGATGACACCGAACCAAGAGCCACACTGGTCAGGGCTCTATACACTGCTGTTTTTAATTGAAGTGTATGACATGCATACAATTAAGTGCAGTCCATTTATATTTACTTTTTTTTTAATATTTTTAAAATATTTTTTTAATTACTTTAGTCCGTTTATGTCTAGCAGAGAGAAGTTCATCAGGACTTCTGCGCCACGTAAGCAGCTTTCTGCTTTGGGGCAGTAAGTTGGCCTTTACTTGAAAGTCTTCGTGACGTGCCCTCTGGTTTTAGGGGGCAGATTTGTTTCTTGCGTGGTTGTAGCTTTCTAATAGGGCATGTGGGCCACGATTTACATGGCCCTGCCTCCTCAGTCACCAGTCCTCTGTTTCTCCTCCTTCAGAAACTCGTTGAAATTAGCGATGGCCTCTGTTCACTTTGTCGTGGATTCAGAGCTCCATCTTTGTTCCTGCTACTTGACTATATGCGGTTCCGCTTAGTGGCAGAGGGTTGGGCCATCTGACTTCTCAAGGACACTAAAATAATTTGTACAGTATGGCCAGTGCTTAGTACTCCCTGGGAACAGATGGAAACAGACGCTGTCAGAGAAGCATCTATGAAAGCCAAGTTCTTAACCGGCCTTTCTGGTTTTTATTCAGGTCAGTGCTGCTTCGTGAAGTTAACACTGATAAATCATTTAGTGGACTAGTTGTTACAGTCAGAAGTAAGTTAACCCTGGTTTCTAATCTGGGTTCTGCTAGCTCAGTTGCTTCAGATATTTGATACTCTTCTGTTGCTCCAATGGAGAAATGGGGAAGTCTGTTTGTTGGATCTCGATACATCTGTTTTAATCACCATACTTCATCTGTGTACCTCTTCTTTTTCCTTTTTGTTATTGAGGTATAGCCAACTGCTTGTTGTTAAGGTAGACAACTTTCAGAGAGATTTGGGTAGCATAGGAGTCGTTTTGAGCTTGTCACTGCCAGACTGTCGTTGCCTTCCTGACCTCTCTGACAGAGCTCTACAGAGTCACATAAAATTGCATCCCATTCCAAAGCTGGAAGAGATACCGTCCCTGGAACTACTAGAACGGGTTCTTAAAGCACCTACATTCCAGAGACTGTTAGTGCTGTCTGTTGAGACTGTTTGGAAAGTTGTCCATAGTCTGGAAAAGATGAGCTTCTGATGCCTTTCAGGTCTTCCTTTGACTCCCAGGGACCCCCCTGAGAGTGAGTGAGGAGTGAACTTTCTCAGGAAGCTTAAGATCAGCCGTTAAGAATCCTGCCTTTCATCTAGTGCTTTCTTCTCTCAGGCTGCTTTGGATTTGCCTTAGAACTTTTCCTGGAACTTTTTCTTTTTTTTTTTTTAATATTTTATTTATTTATTTTTAGAGAGCAGGTAAGGGAAAGAAAAAGAGAGGGAGAGAAACATCAATGTGTGGTTGCCTCTCACATGGCCCCCACTGGGGACCTGGCCCGCAACCCAGGCATGTGCCCTGACTGGGAATCGAACTGGCGACCCTTTGGTTCGCAGCCCGCGCTCAGTCCACTGAGCCACACCAGCCAGGGCTTCCTGGAACTTTTTCAATCAGGGAAGTTCCCAGTTGGAAGGAGTTGCCTAGCCCAAACGGTTGCCCGTGGCCTGTTCAGAACCACCCGTCTGTGGGGCAGGGGGCAGAACTAGCGAGGGGATTGTGGAGACTTTCTGTGTAGACCGGAAACGGAGCCAGTACTCTCTTTCAGGACATCGTACCCTTTTTTAATGTGTGGCCGGTTTCAGAGTTATGGCAAATGACAAAAAATTAATTTTAATTTAGTTCCTAGCTAAGAGAACAGGGCCTATATGAAAGTTCAAGGTGTCTTTAAGAGTTGGAGTTGTATTGTTATCATGGCTGTAAATATATGTTTCTATGTTGCTGTAAGAGTCTTAGGTGAAAAGAATATATAATTTTGTTGTGTTAAGCTGGTTAGGTTAAAGCTTAAGCAGGAAGCTGTAGTGTCAATAAATAGCACTGCAGAAGCAATCCCATCGTACTGGTTTTCAGTAACTTTTGCCCGTTTTTGTTTATTTATTTGTTTGTTTTAATAGATTTTACTTTTTCCCCTTCCTTTATTGAGGTATGATTGACAACTTAAAATTGTATGTACTTAGCCCTGGCTGGTGTGGCTCAGGCTCCCAGTCAGTGCACGTGTTTGGGTTGCAGGCCAGGTCCCCAGGAGGGGGCAGGCGAGAGGCAACCACACGTTGATGTTTCTCTCCTCTTTCTCCTTCCTTTCCCTTCTCTCTAAAAATAAATTAATCTTTTAAAAAATTAAAGTAAAAAGATAAAATTGTATATACCTACTTCTTTAAGAAGATAAACAAGCCCTAGGCTTTCTTAATCTTCTAAATAAAATCAAGTGATGTTATTTGTTTGAGAGAGATTAAGGTGATAAGTTAGTACCAGGGATTCTTCACCTCCTAGTTTTCTGTTCCATGATGTTTAGTATTTCACATTTTTATGGATCAAGATAAGGTACAGTCCTGACTGGTGTGGCTCAGTTGGTAGGACGTCATCCTGCAAAGTGCAAGGTTGCCGGCTCAGTTCCGGGTCAGGGCACATGCTTGGGTCGTTTCTTGGCAACCAGTTGATGTTTCTGTCCCCCTCTTTTCTCCTTCCCTTTCCCTCTCTCTAAAAATAAATCTTAAAAAAAAAAAAAGATACAAATTTGTGTCTCTTAATTTAAAACAAACAAAAATGTTTTTCCTCTTAGGAAAGCTGTATGTGTTTACTACATAAAATCATGAAATATGACACGTTAATTGAAAATAGAGCACCCTGCTTTCTCCTTCCCCCATTCAGCCCTCCCTGCGATGATGTGAACAGGACTTTAACTCTTTGTTAATGCAGTCCTCTATACACAGGTGTGTTTTTTACAAAAGTGAGGTCATTGTGTGAATGCTGTTTACTTTTGTAATCTGCTTTTTTTTTTTTCATTTACCATACGTGGATATTTTTCCATGTTACTGATGATATTTTTCATCATTTTTAATGGTTTATAGATATAATGTGTGATTGCTTCTTAAGTTACTTAGCCTTTTCCTCATTATAGGACCTTAAAGTTGTTTTTGCTCTTTTTCCAAATAATATAAAGTCCTTTGTAATTAAAGATGTTAACCATTTCATTAGCAGTTATTTTCCCAATTTTCCTTTTCATTTTATTTTACTTGTTGATACACAGTAGCTTACATTTTCTTAGCGTTGTGTGAGTTTTTTCCTCCATGGTATCTTTAATAGCATACCTACAGAGTTGTGCATTATCTCAAAGTTCTATAAAATTCACCTTGATTTTCCACTTGTAGGGCAGTGGTTTTGTGTTTACATTTAAATGTTTTTCATCAGTAATTAAAATAATGGGAAATAGTTTTTGTGAAATTTTTGTGACGTGAGTGTGGGAATCAAGCACAGAAAAATCACTTTGCTTTACTGTTAGAAGTGTCGTCTTTATTGGATCCTCAACTGTGCGTCTGTGTGTGTCTCCGTGTCCCTGGATTCGCTGTGTGTGCAGTGATTGACGTTTCTCTTGCCCCTCCGCTGTCCTTGATTGTTGCCTTTTTTAAGTCAAAAGTGATGATACTTCAATCTTACGGCAGCGTATACCTACACACTTTATAATTTATCACAACTTACACATTTAATTATTTTTACCTATTTTGGTGTTGCAATAGCAGTACAGGAATTATTAGCTAAAAATGAATGAAACACATAAAAATACATAAAAGATGGCAGGATTTATTTTATGGTGCAACAGGATCATTTATGACTTCATAAATATCCTCAAGGTGGAGTTTTGTTTTCGTTAAATCAGTTGGAATGGTGTAAATTATTATAATACATTTAAAAGATTTCATTGGAGAAAATTTGAGGCATGCACTAAAGTGAAGTTAAGTCACGAACTCTCGTGAACGTACTGTCCCTCTCGGACAAATACCAGCATGTCGTACCGGCTGCATCTTCTCCTCCTCCCGCCCCCTCCAAAGGGAGTGGGCCGGCCGGGAGGTTCGGGTGGCCAGAGCCTCATCCCGTGCACCAGAAGGTTGGGGTTTGATCCCTATTTGAGGCACTTTCGGAGGCAGCTGATCACTGTTTCTCTCTCCCTGCCTTTTTCCCTCCTCCCTTCGTCCCTTCCACTCTCTCTTAAAAATAAAAATCACTAAATATATTATTGTGTGAGGATTAAAAAATATTAAGGGAATGGAGTGCCGTTGTATTTTAATGGAAATCCCAGATACAGTCTTACTAGAGTCGTCCAATGAGCATATCTCATAGACAAGGTCCTTTACAAAGACATATTGTCACAGTCCCCTTATCACACCCCCATAACAGTAATTCTTAATTTCATACCCATTCCTAGTTCAGTTTTCCCTAGCTCTCTTTATAGTTGGCTCGGTCAATTCAAAATCTAAACAAGATCCGCACGTTGCTTTTGGTTAGTGGGTCTTAAGTCTTTTCTTAGTTAGTTTGGTACCACTTTCTGAAGGGACTAGGTCAGCGTCTGCATTTGGCAGGTTGTACTTCACTGTCGTTCATCTCAGTCCTCCCTCCCCTTCATTTACCCCCTTCGAGAGGCTTGGTGATAGTCATGGTTAGTGTTTTTGGCAAGAATCTCTCTTAGGCCCTGGCTGGTGTAGCTCAGTGGATTGAGTGCTGGCCTGTGAATCAAAGGTTCGATTCCCAGTCAGGGCACACGCCTGGGTTGCAGGCCAGGTCCCTGGTTGGGGATGTGTGAGAGGCAACCACACATTGATGTTTCTCTCCCTCTCTTTCTCCCTCCCTTCTCCTCTGTCTAAAAATAAATAAATAAAATATTTAAAAAAAAAGGAATACCTCTTAGGTGTTGCTGTGTACTTTCTGTTGCATCTCATCAGTAGACAAGTACTGGAGTGACCCATCGTAGTGCGTTATAATGTATGACAACTCAGTCCTGGACTTTTATTTTTATTATTTTTTGATCCTCAGTTGAGGATACGTTTATTGATTTTAGAGAGACAGGAAGGGAGAGAGGGGGAAACATCGATGTGCGATAGAAATGTCGATAGGTTTTCTCCTGTATGTGCCCCAAACCCACGACCTAGGTGCGTACCCTGCCAGGTATCGAACCTGCAACAATTTTGGTGTATGGGATGATGCTTCAACCAACTGATCCCCTTGGCCCGGGCAGTCCTTGATTTTTAGAATCTCTTTTCTAGAGCTTCTTTTTTTAAAAGCTACGACTTATAATTTCTGTACATTAGTTTTGTCACTTGTATTCTTTCTTATTCCCTTCATCAATGAAAGATTCCTAGATTAAATTCTATTTTATAGATGAACTATAGGCTGTGGGAAATTGCAGTTTATCTAAGGTTATAGGTTTTGTTAACATAGCCCAAAAGATAGCAATTTTTTCGTAGGATTTTTTGAGTCAGAGATGGCTTTTAAACTATAATGAGCTTTGGAGTCTTCCCTGGAAAATATGCTTGTATGCACATGTGAAATTTGGCAGTTTCATTTCAAGAGGTTTAAAGTTGCCTTCTGGTCTCCACTCATCTATGAACGGCAGATAAAGACCTCCTATCTTGCCTTATCCTTCCCAGTTTTACTCCCCTGCTCTACAAGATGATTCTTTTCAAGTGAACAGACACTCACCTGTCAGTATGTTTGTAGTGAGTAAAATTTGGGGTATGTCTAGAACTTCTACACATCTCCAGCAGATAGCCCAGCCTCTGGTGTAACATGGTTAAATTAGGTGCCTGATCTTTTTGTCTAGTGTAGTTGATGCGCCTGTATGTTTCACATTTTTTTTATATCGAGGTTTTGTGTTACTGGACAGGTCATCTGACTTCTCGTTTATTATATTCCTCTTTGCAGCAATCTGCAGAACGCTGTGTAAGCACATTGCTCGACCTCATCCAGACCAAAGTGAACTACGTGGTCCAGGAGGCGATTGTTGTCATCAGGGACATCTTCCGCAAGTACCCCAACAAGTACGTGCACACGCTCCTGCCCCTCATCCCCAGACCACTTAGGGAATGCCTGAGCGAGGCACTTTGGAATTGGCCAGGAAAGAATTATTCTTTGTAGCGTAGCTAGTCCTGATAGGATCCTTGATTAAAAATCAGAACCATATGAGATTGTTAGCTCAGGGATTAAAACCTGATATTTCACCCTGCTTTATTTTTTTTATTTATCTATCTATCCATCCATCCTCGTCTGAGGATATATTCATTGATTTTAGAGAAGGAGAAGGTGGGGGGTGAGAGAAACACCCATCAGTTGCCTCCCACACGCACCCCAACTGGGGGTCAAACCCACAGCCTTTTGATGTGTGGGGCAGTGCGCCAGCCAGCTGAGCCTCGGGCCAGGGTGGCTTCGTTACGTGGAGGGGAATTGAAGCTCCGTCTGAACGCACTGTTGATCACTGTATACTGAAGTCAACCAACTTCTTTGGTAGTGAAGTTACTATTAAATAAGAGACCTGTATGTTCCAGGTTGTCCAGGTCTGATCCCGGTTTACGCCTGTTACCAGGCGTAATTAATGACTGTGCTCCTTTTCACTCTCAGAAATGTCTCAATTTGGGTAATAAATTTTCTGACCAGCCTGTGGTAAAAACCGGGAAGGTGGGAACTGCACAGTTCACTTTGCTGGTGACCTAGTGCTGTGTAGAAAACAACAGCACAGGTAACAGTGACTTGTCGGTGTCGCGGGTCCTTTCTGACGTGTCATAGCTGCTCCCGTGTATGTAGGTACGACATCTGCATTTTTATACCGCGCATTTTCCGCAGTGAGGCCTCTTAGCTTATGAAGCAAAAATGCTTAGATTTGACTTTGAATGCAAGTCATTAAGGAATCTGAAGTAGCAGCGTAAGAGTAGGTTTGTAAGCATCCTAAATCTCATTTTGCCTTAAAGCTGTAGAGATATTTTGTACTGAAACTTCTGGTTAGTTATTAATGATAGTGTTAAATGAAGTGACTTGCAGTAAGTTAGTTTATTGGTGGATTCAAAATTAGAGGAAGTATTTTAGCAAAGCAGTGGTTTATTAAGCATTATACACACACACACATTTCAAGTTTTATTAACAGTATTTTAGAAAAAGAACCATATGCCGTATTTTGGCATATATAATGTGTACAGTTTTCCCCAAATTTTTGAGGGAAAAATAAGGATGCACATTATACATGGGTAGCACTAATTCTGTATCTATATCAATGTTTTTTAAAGATTGTATGTATTTACTTTTAGAGAGGGGGGAGGGAGAAAGAGCAGTTAGAAACATCAGTGTGTGAGAGAGAGTCATCAGGTTTCTGTCACATGTCCCAGCCTGGCCTGCAACCCAGGCATGTGCCGTGACTGGGAATCAAACCGTCAACCTTTCGGTTCGCAGGCTGGCGCTCAGTCCACTGAGCCACACCAGTCAGGGCCTATATAAATGTTTTTAATCCTTTTACTTAACAGTTTACAGTTAAGCGTTAACAGTTTAACTGTAGAAAGCAGTAATGATACCTGTATGCAAAACAATCCCCTGGAATATGATAATCAGTTGTGTTTCTAAATATAAATAAATACATAAACTAAAAAATTAAAAGATTTTTTTTTCCTGAAAGTTTGGGCCAAAAACATGGGTGTGTATTATACATGGGAGCGCCATATACACAGCAAAATACAGTACTTTTTCCACCCCCCAGAAGAGAGGAGTGTTGGGTTTCTAAATGTCTTGGAAAAGGGTGGAGATGTGTATCACAGAGTCATTGGTTGAGAAATATGTCCGTTTCTGGTTCTAGAAAGGGGTTATACAAGCTTAATTTTAAGAACTATCAGAAACCTGGTTTAGTCTGTGGAAGTAGGGCAAACAATTAAGTGTATTATTTACTTGTCTACCTCTAAGGCGTAACGTTACATTGACGTTTATAACTGCGTCTGCAAGGGCAAAGTGAGAGAGTGTGGGCCTGTCACACTGAAAATAAGTACTCGAATTTCTTGTTTCCTGGGAGAAACAGATCTTTAGTATGGGCAGTGTCTTGGGAGGAAAGAACATAAAGATCTGCCTGGCTGGTGTGGCTCAGTGGATTGAGTGCGGGCTTGTGAACCAAAGGGTCACCAGTTCGATTCCCAGTCAGAGCACTTGCCTGGGTTGCAGGCCAGGTCCTTGGTGGGGAGTGGGCGTGCGAGAGGCAACCACACATTGATGTTTTTCTCCTCTTTCTCCCTCCCTTCACTCTAAAAATAAATTTAAAAAACAAGATCCCTATGAAAAGCAGAGATGTGGATTAAGGGACAGAATTACTGTTTCCAGTCTGGATGCTGTTGTCTAACTCCATTTCCTGAAAGTGAAGTGTGCTTTGTTCTCTTCGTGACGGCAAAGTTGATCTGAGACAGGCACGTTCTCTGTCCGTGTCCAGGGAAGACGGTTAGACACGCCTGGCAGTGCTCTCACACCGCAGGTTCACTTCGCCTAGTGAAAAGAGTGTTTGATGAGCTTTTCTAAAGGTTTAAGTTCTAGTTAGTAAACATAATCGAAGGAGAATTCAAGACATTTATAATCTCTGGCCTAAAGCCTTTACGTTCCCTGCTTGAAAAAGCCTCTGTGTTTTGGTGGTTAGGTTTAGGGCCCCTGGTCTCCGATTTTACCTTTAACCTCTTAGTAAGTGCTGTTCTCAGCGTGGCCCTCGCTGACTCTGGTCCATGTTGTTCTGTCAGGTACGAAAGCATCATTGCCACTCTGTGTGAGAACTTGGACTCGCTGGATGAACCCGACGCCCGAGCAGCTATGATTTGGATTGTGGGGGAGTATGCCGAGCGGATTGACAACGCAGATGAGTTACTAGAGAGCTTCCTGGAGGGTTTTCACGATGAAAGCACCCAGGTAAGTTTTCATCTCTATCCTGTGTCATAGATCTTTTTGGGAAGATTTTGGGGAAAGTAAAAGTTCAGTCGTTTTTATATGATTGATATATACGAGGTCTGTCCAGAAAGTATCCAGCTACACACTAGGAAAAATAGAGACATTTATTGAAGAAGATACAAGAAACATTGTACATAGGACAGTGACGCCTCAGTCCCCTTCAGAGTAGGCACCCTGGAACCTCACACAGTTCTCCCAGTCACCATCAGCTTGCCCTGTCATATTTTTTGAATTTCATCAATGATCTGGAATCTTTTCCCTTTCAAAGGTAATTTTAGTTTTGGGAAAAGCCAGAAGTCGCAGGGCACCAAGTCTGGGCTGTCGGGGGCCTGAGTCACCTGGATGATTTACTGTTTCACCAAAAAACTCTGCAGGAGACGTATGCATGAGATGTGTTGTGATGAAGCTGCCAATTACCAGTTGCCCATAGCTGTGGCCTTCTGAACCATCCAGATAATTTTCGCAGAGAAATATTCAAGCTTAACACAAAATTTGATGCAGATTCGTTGCTGTACTTGCTCCGTCATTTTGAATGTGACGGCCACACAGTGCACATGCTCACTCAATGGCATCTACTGCCCCCACTGACTAGTACAGTGAAGCCGTCATTGTTCACGCACGTGCATCCAGTCCACTCTCCTCGGCTGCCAGGTCACATCGGTGTGCAAACCCTTCTCATTATATTAACAATGGCTGGGCTTTTTTTGGACAGACCTCGTGTATTTCATTTTTCTCCCAAAAGGGACAATCTTTTTTAGTTGCGCTGATTTCTGGTGGAGTGAACCTACCAGTGGTTCTCAAGCTTTAATGAGCTTCAGAAACACCTGGAAAGCACAGGTTGGTGGGCCCCGCCCCTCAATTTCTGACTAAGTGGCTCTAAGATGGCCTAAGCATTTTGATTCCATACAAGGTTCAGGGTGATGCTGCTGGTGCTCCTCCTCCAGAACCACACCGTGACAGCTGCTGGCTTAGAGCAGTGGTGACCACTGTCTCATTTTCTGTCATCCCAGGATGATTACCCATTCCTGTTAGTGAGAGTTAATGGCTTATTTTCCCCTGGGACTGGGGTGAGAGCTGGTGTGTTCAGTTTGGAAAGATTCTCTGGATGGTTAGACTCCTTCTCGTCTTCATCGCTCTGCCACCAAAATTGAGAGGCCTGGCCTTAGGGCCTCAGGCCCAGAGGAACAGATAAATTATTAAACCCTTTCCCCCTGCCATTTGTACTCACTGCAGACTGACATTCATGTAATCCACCATAGTGCATTTAATAGGCTTTTACAAGGGACACACGTAAGCCAGTAGCTTTGTGGCTCGTCACCCCACTCCGAGGTGGCTGTGCTCTGGCATGATTCTCCTGTCTTGGCCTCTGCCCCAGTGTGACCGCTGACTCTCTTGTTCCCCTGAGGCTGCAGCGTGGGTGGAACTAAGTGGTCGTGGGCTGGGTCCGGAGCCTGTTTCATTATTATCACATTGTTAGCATGTACTTGAAGAATTACAGGTGATTATCTGGGCCCGAAACAAAGAATCAATTTTTGATCCCAAAAATGCAATTCGGGAATAGCAGGGTAGTGAGTTTTCAGTTGAGGGATAGCTTTGACTGCTGTTGTTGATTTTGGCTCGGTTTTCATCTCAGTTTCATAATCAAAATCAGAAAGGACCCCTAGTAATTCATAGGTGGGGAAATGCTGTTTTGGAAATGATGGTATGAATAATGAAATGCCTTTCACTTTATTTATTATTTTATTTATTATTAGAGAGGTGGAGGGAGGGAGAAAGAGAGAGAAACATCAATGTGTGGCTGCCACTCAAGCACCCCCAATGGAGACCTGGCCGGCAACCCAGGCATGTGCCCTGACTGGGAGTCGAACCAGCTGCCCTTTAGTTCATGGGCCAGCGCTCAATCCACTGAGCCACACCAGCCAGGGCTGCCTTTCACTTTATTAAATCATGTCCGCTTAGGTGCAGCTTACTCTGCTTACTGCCATAGTGAAGCTTTTCCTCAAGAAGCCATCAGAAACACAGGAGCTGGTGCAGCAGGTCTTGAGTTTGGCAACACAGGTAAGAAATCTGCGTGGGGTTGATTTTATATTGTAGAGAGTTATGAGTCTCCCCAAGAAGGTTCATTTGGGGAGGTTTCCATTGGAAGGGTTCACCAGTCTTTAGATCCTGTTAAAATACTAAAATAGTCTTTCTCATGTGTATTCCATTGAATTAGCTGGTTGTATGGCTTTTAAATGAATAGACTGATTCCAGTTGTTACAATCCCTGAAAACTGAACTTAGACTCTTAAGTGTTAATAAAGGACATACTACAGGGGTAGGCAAAAGTAGCTTTATAAATAATACAAACAAATAACATGATAATTAATAAATAATACAAGAATAAACTCTGGTTTGCATACTCACAACTGTGAACTGTAAGAATTATTTGTGTGGTGATTGCTATGTATTGGGCATTCTAGGTAACACTTTACATATTAACTCAGTCTCAGTATTGCTACTGCTCTATTTTGTACAATCAGTGAGGAAATGAGGCAGGCCCAGTTAGAATGAGGCGGAGCTGGGACTTAAATCCAGATAGTCTGGTTCCAGCGTCTTCGCCCTGACCCGCTGGGCTGGCTGCTGCTCTAGTCTGAAGGTAACCCTGCCTGCCCAGCCCAGAGTACCGTGGTGTGTAAGTCAGAAACTTGCATTCTGCTCTCTTCAAAATATGAGCTTATTTATGTTTTATAACATCAAACTGTTTCCAAATGGAAATCTGAGTGAGGAGGTTTCAGTCTGTCATTTGGAAGCACTTCCTCGGGGTCAGTTTACCCCCCACCCCCAAAACAAACAGAACCATCCAAGTCGGGTGTTAGCCCTGTGTTCCTTTTTTGACCCTGGCTTTTTAAATACTGTGAACATTTTGATATAGAGTGCATATGTATACACACACATACACACGCATACACACATGTACACACACATACATGTATACACACGCATTTCTGTTAGAATAACGCGAGCTGTGTGTTTATACTTGATTAACTTGCTGTATCTCAATGTAACGTTTTTGTTTTACCTAGAAATGCATTCATGAGTGCAAGTTAAACAATAATATGACTAAGAAACGCCACTGAGTCAGAACCACCCCGGTCGTCGCTGGTGTTGAGCTGAGTGGTGTGTGTCTTCAGTGGCTGAGCCAGGAGCCCGGGGGTCTCTACTCACAAACTCGTGTGGAAGCCTAGTTTAGGGGGAGTAGCTGTGTGTGTGTGTTGTAACACAGAAGCTGAAACGGGGAGCGCTGTAGCTTTGAATAGCGGCATACCACTGGAACAGCGTGCGCATAAATACACGCCACCGTACAGACTTACTCCGAGAGGTAGATACCAGGGCAATTATTGACTCTGTACTGATCACACACGTACACAGACGGGCAGACAGACAAAGAGGCAACAGCCTAAATGTCCGTCAGTCGGGCACCAGTAGGCGGTGGTGATGGCTGCATACGCAGTGGGGAACCGCGGCTGTGTGCCCATGTGGAGAGCGGCTGGCAGAGCCGTGCATGTAACATGACACTGATTCCGCATGAAATAAGTGTGCGTGTGCGGGGGCTGTCCGGAAAGGTAAGCCATGCGCTGTTAGCGTGGCCACTTGGGGGCGGGGAGTCATGACGGGGAGGGGCTGGGTGGTTGGGGGAGACGGACTATATATTTCTAAGTCGTGATGTGGCATTGATAGAACATTTTTAATGATGAGCATGTGAAAATTATTTTAAAACAACCGCAGGAAAACAAGACCACTAAGTTCAAGTGTCACCCCTTTTGAAAGGACTTAGTTATGTGCTCTCGCCAACCGTTTTCATGTTATTTAGCTACTAGTGATATATCACACTATGTTGTAATAATTAACCCCCTGTGAGCTCGTTAAAGCAGGCACTGTTGGTGGTTATTTATTTCCAGGGCCTAGCCAGTGTCTTCCTAGGGGATGCTTAATAAATATTTGAATGAAGAAAGAAGGTATGGGTGAAATACATATACAAGATACATTTCATGAATAATCCTGCTAATATTTTATGGCAGTTACAAAGACATTTTTATGTCCCAGAGCGATCTCATCAGTTAATTTTTACTAGATTAAGGTTTATTTTCCTTTTCTCGACTTCCCTTTGAATTTGAGTTTTAAGACTAACCCATCTTAATTTATGTTTAAATTCTTTGGTACATAGAGATTATAGAATTATGACTGTATTAAAACTATATTGAGTCTAAGTTGAGCCTTAACAGCCAACTGTGCCTGAGTCACTACAGCATTGCCTTGATAATAAACCCAGCAGTTTGGGTTTCGGTATTGAGAAAAATTTCATTGAAATCTTCTTGCTTTTGTCTTTTTACTAGGATTCTGATAACCCTGACCTTCGAGACAGGGGCTATATTTATTGGCGGCTGCTCTCAACGGACCCCGTCACAGCCAAGGAAGTGGTCTTGTCGGAGAAGCCACTGATCTCCGAGGAGACGGACCTCATCGAGCCCACGCTGCTGGACGAGCTCATCTGCCACATCGGCTCCCTGGCCTCCGTGTACCACAAGCCCCCCAACGCCTTTGTGGAGGGCAGTCACGGGATCCATCGCAAGCACTTGCCGATACACCATGGGAGGTGAGCAGGTGACCTAGGTTTGAGTGAGAAGCGACTCTTTGCTTAGACAGAGTGGTCTTCCTCGTGCTTGTGTTCCTGGCAGGTTTGCAGACGGGCAGTAAACCTGCCGCCCGCTCAGGGGGCTCCATCTGGGTACCAGCTACCACACAGGCCTCAGTGAGTGAATGGCCCTCTCTTCTCATCTGCGAGTTGATAATATTATGGTTTAGAAAATGCAGTGAAGATCTTCTAAACCGAAGAGGTTTGAAAGTTGCTTAAGTCTCCAGTAAGATGAGACTAGACGTCTTCCCAGAGTTGGAAACTTGGCAGAAAGCCCACATGTACATTTGGCTGTCTTTACCCTTTGCTCTGACTTTAGTGAAGCTTATCGATAGTGGTGGCAGATACAGCTTCTTTTATGCAGTAGTGCTGTTACTGAAACAGTATTCGCAGGGTTATTTCATAAAAGCAGCCTAGATTCTACGGAGACAGTTTTTCAGTTACCTGGACTTTTTAAATAAATGATCGCACTAAATTGTCTCAGTAAGAAATTTTATCATGAACATTCCTTCAGGTGATATGGAACTCTTGCTTTTTAGCTATGTTGCAATTTTAATTTGGGAGGGACAATACTCTAATAAGCTCTTATAATGGGTATCTTGCAATCATTTCAGGGTCTCCTTCCTTCATTAATCATAAAAAAACCCTGAAATTTAGGTAGAATTTGGTCCCAGAGTGTTTAGAGTAATTGCACTTCCGTTAATCAGTGTCTCATACCATTGTCTAATATATGAGGTCTGTCCGGAAGATATCCAGCTGTGTAATACGAAAACTAGAGGCTTTTATTGAAGAAGATACAAGAAACATTGTACATAGAACAGAGACACCTCAGTCCCCTTCAGAACAGGCACCTTGGGACCTCACACAGTTCTCCCAGTCGCCATCAGCTAACTGCCATGTTGAATTTTTCTGAATGTCACCGGCGGTCTGAAATCTCTTTTCTTTCAAAGGTGATTTTAGTTTCAGGAAAAGCCCGAAGTCTCAGGGTGCTAAGTCTGGGCTGTCCGGAGGCTGAGTCACCTGAGTGACTTGATGTTTTCACAAAAAAATCTCTGCACGAGACGTGATGCATGAGTGGGCGCGTTGTTGTGATGAAGCTGCCAATCACCAGTTGCTCACGGCTGCGGCCTTCTGAGTCGTCCAGATAGTTTCTGTGGAGGAGTGTTCAAGCTTAGTGCAAAATATGATGCAGATTCGCTGTTCTGCTCACTCAGTCATTTTGAATGTGACAGCCACACAGTGCACATGCTCACTCAGCAGCGTCTGCTGCCTGCACTGACGTGGACGTCGCTCACACGTGCGCACTCCAGTCCACTCTCCCGGGCTGCCAGGTTACATCGGGTTCGTGCAAACTGTCCTCTTGCATTAGCGACGGCTGGACTTTCTCTGGACACACCTCACTGTGTGTTGTTTAAGCCGTCCGCGAGTAGCCAGAAGGTACCGCTGACTGCTTTACACGTTAGCTAGTCAGCATTCTGGGCTGCGTTTAAACAGACTATGGGTACAGATAAACAAGGAAAGGGCAGTGCCCAAGGAAATGATTATTAATCTTTCATTAGCCTTTAATTGAGTTGATTCTTTGGCCTTAGGGCAAGTGCTATGGTTTTTACCCGAAGGCGGCTGTGGCTTCATACGGACGGGGCCTTGTAATATGTAACATTCTCTAGGTGTGAGCGTTGACTTCTGAGTGCCTCTCACAGCCTGTGCTTCAGGTGTCGATAACGGATGCGGGTTTTCTGCCATCATTTACCTCTGCGCAGTGTCTGTGCACCGTTCGAGGTACTTACTTCCGGTAATTTCTGACTCGCAGACGGAAGGGGGAGAGTGAAACAAACGAGGAAGCGAAACGGCCCTTTCTAGAGCTCGGGAAGAGCCTTCACAGTTTCTTGTCTGAGTCCTGTTTGGATAACCTCCTTTTGTCCATTCCTTCTCGTTTTGTGTTTTTAAAGGAAACACAAATGCAGAAATGAACGAATTCTCTTTAAACAAGGAGGGTGTGCTGCTGCAGGCGGCAGGACTGCGGCACTGCTGACGTCGCCACGCCGCTCCTGCAGCGGGAGGGCGATGAGGGCGATGCTGCGGGCGCGGTGCGGGTGCCCTGCAGCCCTGCTCTGTCTCCTCCGGGGGCTCAGCAGTGTTTGCCCCGCTGGGGCCTTCCCAGTCACTCCGGGAGGGGGAGTGCTTGTCCGTCGGGCATTGATTTCTGTACCTCTGGGGGAGGGGGATGGTAAGTACTTGTCTAACTTAGAAAAGTCTCGTCTTTTGAAGATATTGCTTTGATGAGTTATGCAGTTCACAATGGGAACCGTTTTCATGTTAATTTTATTGCATTTTCCGTTCAGAAAGAATGCATACTAGTGATTTACCATATTCTTAACTTGTAGACTCTTAGAATCCTGTGCTGGTTTTCATCTAACTCACTTTAGCTGCTCGTAGCCTCTCCCCTTTCCGCTCTAGCGAAGGAAACGGGGCAGCAGTGTGCTCTGCCTTCCCTCTGGAGGTGCTGGCAAGGCGCTCTGTCACTTCTCCTAAATGGCTGTCCTAAGACCATAGAATTTCATGTGCCGAGAAATACCATTCATGGCGATTTCATGTATTTCTTGATGGGAGTGTGTGAAATGGCTTCCCCTTTCGACTTTTTTGTTAACTTTTGGCTGTATCTGCACCACCACCGCCGCACCCTATTTAGGTAACTTTTCATCTTGGCTTTTTCGACACTTTTCCTCCTAAGTTATCTTTCTTAGATTGTTTTTCTCTAATGTTTGCGGTTCTCTATTCACTCTCTTCTCTGACCATTAACCTTGGCTGTATCACAAGGCTCACTCTGAACCTTCTCTTCTGTGCGGCTCTGCATGTCCCCGTAGGGACTTTACCCCCTCAGCACAGCCGCGCTGGTCTGTTACAAGGCCTCACGGTTCACGCCGT
This sequence comes from Micronycteris hirsuta, assembly GCA_004026765.1. Lineage (NCBI taxonomy): Eukaryota > Metazoa > Chordata > Mammalia > Chiroptera > Phyllostomidae > Micronycteris > Micronycteris hirsuta. The sequence goes on along the minus strand of PVJI01005203.1, from coordinate 30,742 downwards.
GGACCACCGGGAAATAGAGCCTTTGTTTTGGTGATGTTGCCATTTGCCCGTGACCACGCGACTAGTAACTTGTGGTCTAGACCCCCGCTCTCTACCGCATGCCCCTGTGGGACTCTGCCGATCGCACCTGAGCCTGTGCATGAATGTCTTCCCAGGCTCACTTCTCCAGTTCTGCCCACCGGCCCCTGGTCTTCAGCTGTCTGCTGGACTTCTGTTTGTTTGTTTTGTCTTTGTTTTTTTACTTAAAAAATTGAAAACAACATTATTTTTCTCATCATGCCTTTAGGTACTCTATGGTTATAAGGAGTATCCCTGGTCTTTTGCTTCTTAGCTTTTGTTTATTTTCTGAGTTTGATTCTTCATCCTTCTTAGACCTCTGTTGTCAGGTGTTGTCAAACTCTGCCGAGGTTTTCTTGAGAAAACATTTGTTTACTAGTGGAATTTCTACAGTGCTTTTTCCTCTTTTTTCCATTTTAATTACATAAACTTTAGAGAAAATGCTGGATAGAATGGTGTGACAGACTCACTCAACTTCAGCAGTTATCACTATGTTGCCAATTGTATTTTATTTATCACCCCCACAATTTGGGGGAAGGAGTTGGAGTATTTTAAATCCCCGAACTCATTATCATTTCACCCAGAAATACTTCTTCTTTTACTCCCCACCTTAGGACTTTTTTCATTGCTTTTAGAGAGAAAGAAACATCTGTGTGAGGAACATCGATTGGTTGCTTCATATTCAGTAAGCTGCCTGAACTACTTTCAGATTTTCTCAATTGCTGTTTTCTTTTTTAAATTTATCTGAGATTGGTTTTGCTTTTTTTTCTTAAGTCTTTGGAAGAATTCATAGTGAAACTACTTAACCTGAAATTTTCTTTGTGGGTTTTTCCCCACTTCTTAAATTAATATTTATAGTAATGTTAGCATTAATAGTGCACTAGTCTTTAGTGTATAGCTCGACAAATTTTTATGTTTGTATTCACTTACATACCCACTACCCTGAGCAGGTGAGGGCTACCTCCAGCACGCTGGAAGATTCCTCATGCCCCGTCGCTGTTAGCACCCTCCCTCCAGAGATGCGCATTGTTTTGGTTCTGTCCTTATAGGGGAGTTTTGCCTATTCTCGGAAATCACAGAAGTGGAGCACATAGTAGTTTTATTCTTCTATGTCCGGCTTCTTTCACGCGTCCTGTGTATGTGAGGCTCATCTGTGGTGTGTTACGTGGTCCTGTGTTCCTTTTTGTTGATATATAGTATCCCGTTGCCCAGACACGCGACACTTTATTTCTGTCTTTTGTTTATGTGCTTTTGGGTTCTTTCCAGTGTGGGGCTCCTATGGATAAAGTTGCTGTAAATAATCTTGGATGTCTTTTGGTAGATTTATATACTCATTTCTCTTGTGTATGCCCCAAGGAGTGGAATCGCTAGGTCATACAACAGATGTGTGTTTAGTGATAGGAGACAGCGCCGTGCACTCCTCCCAGCTCTGTGTATGTGAGTTCCAGGTGAGCCACAGCCGTAAATTGCCAGTATATCCTCTTCTGTGACGCGCCTGATATTTTCCTAATTTTTTAAATGAAGTGTCTTTGTCTTTGTAGGAATTCTTTATATGATAAGTAAATGATTCCTAGAAATTCTTTGTATAATTCTGATATAAGTCGTTTGTCAGATGAGTGTATTAACTAACAGTTTCTCCCGATCTATGGAGAACACCTTCTCCGCTTCCTTTTTCTCATGGTGTCATTTGAAGGAAAGACATTCGTAATTTTAACGAGTCCAGTCCATCGATTTTTTCTTTGATGGTTAGTACTTTTTATGGAAACTTGTCTACTCCAAAGTCATCAAGATACTCGCCTAGATTTTCCCATTCACATTTGTTGGATTTGTCTCTTTAATTTTTACGTGTGTTCTGAGGTTCGGAGTCCAGCCTGATTTTTTCCCACCCAGCTCGTGTTTTCAATATCTCTTGGGACGCCCCACTTCCTTTTTGTTTTTACAGTGGAGTGACAGCAGTGTAGATGCCCTTGGCTGGTCCTCATGCCCATTCTCCCACCTTCAGCCCATTGTACCCACAGCCGCTAGAATAGTGTTCCTCCCGTGTTATTTTCTGTTCTTTGTTCACCCAAAACAAAATGATTCCGCATCATCTGCCACAGAAAATCAACCCTCCAGATCTGTTTCAAAGTTATATCTTCCTCATCTTCTTCCCCCAGATCTTACCAACCTCAGGCTCTGCTCCTGCCGAGAGAGTTTTTCACCATCCTGATGTCAGGTTGTTCATTTCTGTGCCTCTGCACACATCGTCCCTCCTGTTTCGGAAGGTCTTTCCCTGGTGGTTTCTCGTAGCTGCGCTCTTCTCCAGAATCCAGTCGCTTCAGAGTCAGCCCGCCTGCTTTTGTTTGTAGGGCCTCTCCTCTGTCCTGGCATCTGCAGGTCACTGCTGTTCCGCAGTGAACGTCCTTCTCAGGCATTTGTGAGTGCGGATGCTGTGTCGTTCGGGTGTAAGCTACTTGAGAGCAATTAAAATGGACTGGCTAATGATGTTGTATAGCATACATTTATTTTCATTTTAGTGACTGTATTTTGATAAAAACAAGACTAGCTAGTATCTCTTCATGTGCGTCAGCAAATTATTATAAATTAAGAGCTTGGTTTTTCCCGTGTTTTACGTGTCTGACATTCACTTGTTGCCCTGTTATTGTGCCCCAACTGACCCTGTTATTGTGAAACTGACCTTTCTGCCTTCTTTGTGTGTGTGACTGCAGCGCTGATGCTGGCGACAGCCCTGTTGGCACCACCACTGCCACCAACCTGGAGCAGCCTCAGGTTATTCCCTCTCAAGGTGACCTTCTGGGAGACCTTTTAAACCTTGACCTCGGCCCCCCAGTCAATGTGCCACAGGTATCCTCCATGCAGGTGGGAGCAGTGGACCTCTTGGGAGGAGGACTGGATAGCCTGGTAAGCACCTTCCTTCCTTCTTTCTCCTGGTGGTTTTTCATTGTTGACAGGCTGAAGAACTTTAAATGACTCAGCTTTTTAGAACTAGATCCTTCCTTGACATGCAGGGCATTGTCCTTTGATAAGGGACAGAATGACTTACCTTTACAGAATTAGGGGTCCTGCTCGCCAGCACTGTGGGGCATGCCTGCGAGTGTACAGGACTGTTTGGCGTCCTGCCGACAAGTGGAAGATGTGAACCAGCCGCGCGGCAGCCTTAACGCATGGTGTCCCTTGGAGCCCGGCCTGCTCCTGCCTCCTGGCCCCGGCAGCCTCCGTGGCTCCCCTGCTGGGGCTCTCAGACCTTTGCCTTTTTAATGTTTCATTGGCTTATGGCCTGACTCTGAAAGACGTTGAGGCAGCCATTTGCATTGAAAACGTACCTTTGTTACCTTTACTGGGAAGTACTGCCGAATGGGTTCTTCACCACCCCTCCCCCGCCCCATCACACTTCCAATTCAATTAGCTTCCAGGATTCTCATACTAAAAGGCTCCAAAGTCCAGAGTGTCTGAGTCTGTGCCACCAGTGGGAACCAAAATTAGTTTTGGTTGCTGTACAAGATAAATGAGAAATACTAAGGATGACCTTCTGACTGTGTAGAGAAGGCCAGAGAAGGCCAGAGAAGTAACAGGCCTCATCCCACAGCTCCCCGCAAACTCGGTGCTCATCCAGGATGGGATCGGATGGGCTCTTCTAGCCAGGCACTTGCAAATAAGGTGTTTGTCGCCCTGAAGACTAGGAAGATGCCCAGCAAGTGATTTATTTCTTAACATCAGAAGTTAGAAGGCAGATGCCATAGATAGGAAAATGTACATTCTCGGATTACATAAACAAAACAGCCTTATTTTCTACTACACACGCTAGCACTTTCTCTTCTGCTCGTGAGCAGCGTCCGTCTTGCATCTGTGACGGCCGCTGCAGGTCCATCTGCTAATGGAGAGTTGCTGCTTTCAGAGTCTGCGCCGACCCACCACGCTCTGGACTCCAGCTCACAGAGACAGGAATGCGCCCCCTCTGGTGTCTCTGGGGAATATAAGTATTTGCTTCTCGTATTCGTGTCTTCCGTTCATGTAGTTTGCTGATTATGTAAGAACAGTAGCTTCCTCGTATGATCATTTTGCATTGCTGTGCAGCCTCCTTAGAGACACGAATACGAGACTGACAAATGAATGTTGAAATACTCATGGCGACTTCCAGAAATCCTTTGTAAACACTGAAGTAACTTTTCTGTTGGTGTATCAACCGCAAGTTCAGTGTTACATCCTTCTCAAGTTTATGGTTAACAGTCCTACTTAGTAATTTCCCTGGTGGCTTATTGTACCTAAGAATGACAAACTCAGTTGGGAGGATGGAGGGGTGGAAGGGGCCCTGTGTTTTGATGTTGCCCGGCCCAGGATGCTGCGCTCTTGCTTTTTGACCCACTTTAGCATGGAAGGAAAGAGATGTGTTATTTCTTTTTGGCTTTGTCTTAGCTCTTGCTGACCCCTAAAGCTGATTAGTTTTCGTATTTTACATAGCTCTTCAGTCACAGCTCTTCAGTCACAGGTTAGGATTCCCGCAAGTACTGCAGTAGGTGGAAAACCTGCTAGAACTGCCATAGGTTGTAGTGACCAGCATCGCACGTTAGCCTTTTCTTTTTCTATAAAGGATGTTCTTTGGGGGGGGGGGGGAGCTGGATTTCTAAATATACAGCCCTTGCTATGTAAGCCCAGCAGTGTTCCTGTGTAACTTAAATTTTCGCTTTTTCTGATTTTAAAATGATATGCTTGGTGTTACAGCACCAGGAAGTATTTACTGCAGTTTTCTTTAACTTACTCTGGTATATAAATATATCCCAGAAATCAGAATGAAAAGGGGTAAAAGCCCTTTAAAACTGGGTTCCTCTGAGGAGAACATCACAAGGAATGCCTCAGTCTGGCTGTACAGAAGATGAGTCTCTCGGGCAGCGGTGGACTGGGCCACTTTCAAAGTGTTTTTATTGTTCTTATGCAAATGACCTAATTTAAAGAGGAAAATAATCCTTGAAGTTTTCACTTAATCTATATAAGTAGTACCATTTCTTCAGTGAATTCTTGCCTCATAGCAGTGCTTCTCAAACTATAATGTGCAGATAAACCCCCTGGAGCTGCTACACAAGGCAAATTCTAACTTAGTTGGTCTGGGGCGAGGCCTGTGAGTCTGCGTTTCCAACAGGCTCCCAGGTCTATGGGCCACATTTTGCACAGTAAATTCACAGAATAGCTGTGACAACTGTGCCCCTCTTCACTTTGGTGTTTGAACTGTTCCTGCTGGTTAACCCAGATGCCTTTTCCTCTTGACTGCCATAGTAGACGCACTCCTGGCCCCTCCGGTGCCTCAAGTTAACTGAAGGAGGGCAAGAAACTCTTATTTTGTGAAAAGTCTTTCTTCTATTCTCTAGGAAGAAAAGTGTTGCTAGGAGTGGTGGAATTTGACCCAGACCCCCATTTAAAATACGGCCAGGAGGAGAGTTCTGTGGTCGCCTGGCTCTGGGTTACAGCTCAGCGTCCGAGGCAGAGAGGCCATCAGCACGGCCTCCAGCCTGTGGCTGCTGCTCGATCGCTGCTTTCTGCCAGGACTTCACCCCGAGCGGGGTCAGCGGTGCGCTGCTAATGAAGCATGGCGGCTGCCAGCCTTGCGTTTCAAGTGTCGTGGTTCCCAACTCGAACTGCATAATTAGCACCAAATTTTAAAAAATGTTATCTAGTGTTTGGGCCCAGTCCTAGGGCAATTAAACAGAAGTTCTGGGAGGACCTGACCATTGTTTTTAAAAAGACACCCAGGTTATTTTAAGTTCGCAGCTTAGGTTGAGAACATTGAGCCATATGAAATTTCAAATGGAGTTAGATAAAGGTATTGAAAATTGATCTCTAAGCCAAGACAGTAATTTCCACAGGAGAATTATATTCCCATAAGCCTCTGTGGCACCTCCTGCAAAAATAGACTTCCCTGACCTCGCCTTCGCCCTGCTCCTAGGACGTGTTTCCATCCTGAGTTGCTTTTAGGTGATACAGCCAATCAGAAGTCGGTCAGACGTTGAATCTGACCAGTTCAGGTTTCGTTGCTCCATTTCAGGGTCCTTTTCTTTTAGCCCCTTCTCACTTTCCATAATTAGAAACTAAATTTTTTTTTTTATTGCCTACCCATTTTCTATTCCTCTGTCTTAAAGATGATTTTCTTTTTTCCCTGTCATATCCCTTTCATATCCTTTCAGATCTTGTTTACCCTCTGTCATTATTGGACTTGTGAAATTTTGAGGTTTAGTGAGTTGGGGCTTCTTCTAGAATCATCATTCAGGAAATGCAGTAGGTCCCCTCCCCCATCCATGGTTTTTTCATTTTCCATGGTTGCAGCTTCCCATGGTCAACTGCAGCCCAAAAACATTAAATGGAAACTTTCAGAAATAAACAATACGTAAGTTTTACATCGAGCACCATTACGAGGCGAAGGGGGCAGGAGCCTCACGCTGCCCCGCCCAGATGTGAATCGTTCCTTTGTCCTGTGCGTCCACCCTGCCCTGACCTGTTAGCCACTGAGCCACCATCTCAAGTACCAAAGAGATAACAGTGTATTATTATTGTTGTTATTGTTCATGTCTTACTCTGCCTAGTTTATAAAATAAACTTTATCATAGGGTGTATGCATAGAAGAAACCATAGCAAACACTATGCAGGGCTCAGTACTGTCTGTGGTTTCAGGCGTCCGCTGGGGATCTTGGGATGTATCTCCCGCAGATGACGGGGGACTACAGTGTTCTCTTGCCTGAAGTCTATAGATAATTTCCTCCTTCTTTTAGTATAAATTTAACTGTTGCCTTGATGTGGAATGAATTCAGGTGATGGAATTTATATCTGTTCTGTGTGTAGAACATGGTGGTGTACTATTTGGATGTAGGTTTGGAAGAGTATTACTTGGATTTTTTGTTGTTGTTCTTTGTTTTAAAAGCTGTATGAGTACCTTCTGATACCTCTGATACTGAATCTAAGAAACTGCTGGCTCTGGGCAGTGTGGCTTTTTCCTGTGCAGACCCCTCTGGTTTGCAGTGTTTGCGGTGGTGACCTGATGCCTGCGCACGTGATGACTCTTGCGTGCATGTTGTAAAGATGACCGTGCGCCGACGACTCTGGCATCTGTGAGGATCCCTGAAACAGTCGTTGCATCTCGATCATGTGTTCCATCAGAGACGTGGAGGAAGCGTTACCCAGAGTGCCCTTTATGCTGACGAAGGGTAGGACTGTGCTCTCGGTGTGCCTAGCTGCAGTGGAGTACAGCAAAGGAGAAACTGCCTTTTCTGGGCTCCACTGTGTGTTTTTCAAAACCTCCTCCTCTGTTTCTTACAGGCTTTTACCTTTCGGATATTTTAAGTCATGCACTATTTTAGGAATAGTTTTTAGTTTTTTTTAGCCCATCCAAAATCCATTGTACGTGCTAGGTTTGCATTTTTATGTTTCTCCTCTAGAACAGCCTTGCAGTAATTTCAGAGCTTAAGTGGTGGTGTTGTGGAAGTACCTTTGTAAACTGGCCCGCTTCTGCCTGGTAAATTCTTCAGGGTTACTTCTCTAACCACTACTTTTTTTATTCTCACCCAGGGCATGCTCATTGATTTTAGAGACAGAGAGAAACAGCGATGTGAGAGAGAAACACTGAATCCACAACCCAGTCATGTGCCCTGACTGGGAGTCAAACCCATGACCTTTTGGTTTGTGGGATGACACTCTAGCCAACTGAGACACACTGGCCAGGGCAGAACTTTTATAATTTCTAATCCTCAAAATAACCCTGCAAAGTAATTGGTATTGGGCCTCATTTTACAGAGAAATAAAGACCACATAGCAAGTTAAGTCAAGAGAGTTAGAATTTGAATTCAGGACTTTTTCAAAACTTCAGAGTCGATACACCTTCCCCTATCCTGTGATTCCTCCAGTTTATTTGTTATTGTCATCTCCTGAACTGGAGTCCAGTCTCACTTAACTTTGGGTCCTTCTCAAACTGGGGTGCCCAGTCTCTGGAGTACACAGTGTGGGGCAGGGTGCATTTGAAGCTGCAGAGTAAATTTAGCTCATTATCTTGCATGTCAGTCTTACTTGATGGTAAACAGTGTAAACAGACTAAACGCTGATGTATTGAGGCTTAGGATATGAAATTGCTTGGGTGTTCAGTATAAAACACAAGGTTTGTTTGCCCTCGACCTCTGTGCCTTACCTCCCAGGTGTCCTGGGTGTATGGGTTTGGGCTAGCGTGACGCCAGGAGGAACGTGGAAGGTTGAGGAGGACTACAGAAGTGTATTTATTCATAGAAAGAAGGACTAGGTAAGTTCATTTGTCTGTCTGACAGCATCTTACCCTCCTTAAAGTAGAGCCACGAAATCGCATCTTCCTACCTGTTTGGTGATGAGTTGTGCTATAAAGCACTGGTACTTTCAGGGCAAATCAGTAATGTGCAGGGCGTTCTTCTGCTGAGAGCCGGCTGTCGAAACGGCTCAGACAGGACATTTCTTCCCTAGAAAGGGCTTTGACCTGGGAGGGGTGTCCTTTTCCCCCAGTTGGTTCTATTCATATGTGTTGGCAAGGTCCATGCAGATAAGACGCTCTAGACCAGTTGATGAAACACTTTTGTTGGCCTTCTGTCCATTTTCTCCAATAGGATGATTCATTTCAAAGTTATCTACCTAAGTAGTATTGCCATTAGTCCTATTTCTATGGTTAGGAGAACAGTCATTTATTCATTAAATGTTCTGTGTCAGGCTCTGTTCTGTGTCCTGGGAATGTAGGTGTGATGAGTCCTTACAAGCTTATATTCTGAGTGGGGGAGACAGATGACAAACATGTATACAGGGTGTGGCCAATGTAAGCTGTCTCTGTGGGAAATAGTGCAGTAATTAATCAATGGTGATACAGGAAGGAACTCCGTGTTCTGCGTACTCACAACTATAAACTTCCTGGCCCCACCTGTGCAGTCAGGTGGTAAGTACTGCGACCGAGGGACGTGAGGCAGGGTGTAGAGCTTCTCATGGGTTCTTACCACATTCAACGTTGAGTTCTGTCTGACTTAGGAACCTGGCAGTGACCATGCCAAGGACTCTGTCACGTTTTGTTCTGTTCCATCTCGGGAACTAATCTGTTAAACATCCTCCTACTTTTCTGCTTATGTAAGCCCTTTTCCTTGAAGTTGAGGATTCTGATAGTTTTGTGTGATATAAATTAATTCATGCTATTCCACATGTCTGTTCTCAGCCATCAGTTTAATAGCTTTTGTGTAGTTACAGATTCTTTCCAGCAGCTTGATTATAGTTTATAATGCCTTTTAGAACAGCCTTTTGAAGATCAATTAAAATTTGCAGCCCAATAGCTGAAAATCTTACTTTCACCTAGGAAATGGTTTGTACCTTCTAAAATCTAAAACCCCAATAATACCGTAATTGGAAAAAGCACAGATTGATATTTTTGACAGCAGTAGGGTTTTGGTGTAAGTTTTGTCTGTGATGGAATCTTTGTATACTATTTTTACATCATTCTGGTTTGACTCTGAAGCATTCCTCAGACTCCTTTTAATTAAATCAGTTCTGGAAAACATCAGGTAACTTGACAGGAGCATAGAAATGTCTGAGCTTCAGATCAACGCCTCTACTTAGGAGAATGTCTTTAGATGCTTGGAGAACTCCATGGTTTTAGAAGGTACTTGGTTGGGACTGGTCAGATGCACCTCGAAGGTGTTAATGCAGATCAGTCCTTGTGATCATTTCTGGGATTTTCTTTTTTTGTCTGCTCAGTGGCCATCTCAGCTCATAAACTTTTATTATTTTTTTTTCTTTTCTTGGAGCCAGGCAGGCTTGTTCCTTACAGAGTTCAGTCCTGAGTTCTGTCTGCGAAGTTCTGCTGCTATAACATACCTGCCACGGGCAGAGGGCCTCTCCGCTCGGCACCCAGCTGCACTGGGGCTGTGTGAGACGCAGCTCCCAAACGTGCTCGGCCTGGCAGTGCTGCAGAGCCATGCAATCATGCAGAAGTGCCCTAGCTCCCAGGTCGTGCTGAGTCACCTTGAAGTCACTGCCTTTCACCCGGTTATTGAAGTGCTGTCATTGCCAGGACACTTGTGGTGTAGCTCAGCCTGGATGGGGCCCCCTTCAGCACCTCCTCAGACGCGGTGAAGCGGCCAGATGCATGTGGTGTTGTTCTCAGTGCCATGCAGTGACTCCAGCCGCCATGATTGGGACTGGGCACCGAGGGAGCTTCTCCTAGCAGAAACCTGGGACTTGGTTATCAGCTGCAGATCTTCAGGAAAATCCTCAGTTGTCAGCATTTGAAACATTCTTTTCCTGAAGTTGGCACTTCTGTCATCTTCTCATATCCCAATTTAGTCAGCCTGGGATTGACGTATTTCCTTCATAGAAAACGTGGGAGTCTGAACAGGGCAGCCGGGGGCAGTGGGAGGCGGGCAGCCTCAAAAGACTCTTAAACACCGTATCCAGACGCCTGAGATTGAGGGTGAAGCCGTGCCCTGCACACCCACCCCCACACCCTGGCTTCCACCGGCTCACTGGCACCAGAGAACACTGCGTGTTCACAGACCCTAGTGGGACTGATTCTGTGCCCTGCCCGAGTGAGTATCACCAAACAGATGAGTCTGGTCAGACTCCAGGTAGTACCAGCAACTGGCTGAAGTGGTTAATAATAGCTGGTTCAGGTTACACGAAACTCCTGGGTTTTGTTCAGCTTTCTAGTTCTTCTTTTCCTTTTTTTTTTTTTTCCTTGATTAATATCTGCATCATTCTGCTTGTCACAGTAGACTAGGAGAAGCCACTCACTGGGTAATTGGCTCTCAATCCTTGCTGACATCTCCCTATTAGTCTCTCATGCCATCACTGTGAGTGATGCCATCTTGTCATATTTTCAGAGGGGAGGATAATAACCTTCCTTAGACTCTTTTTCAGTCAGAAGGAACAGTGCTGAAAAAGCTTTACTTCTGCTAGTTAGAAAGCATTGAAATTTTCCTTTCCCTTTGCTCTCTGGACATAGCATGGTTAGGTGAACCTTTATATTTCTGGCCACGAGTTTCTAGTAGCCCTTGGATCCTGTCTTGTAAGATCAGAGCTCCTGATTCTAGCTGAGTTGTATCGCTATACTGAACATAAATGAATATTAGGATTTCTTTTTAGTTTCTTCCTTGGTTTTAAATTAAATTGACGAGCGGCATGTAGTGGGGGAGAGTACATTCAGATCTTTTCCAGCTAAGATGATGTTTATATAATACTCCCAGATAGTAGGAACGATAACTGAGAAAATAAGGGCTATAATTGGGCTTCATTTCTTTTGGCCTCAGCACCACCAGTGAGGGCCTTTTCCCAAGGCCTTTTATTGAATTTAACATATTTGAGAAAAACTGCTGTTTCGCTTCCAGCATGGTTTTTCTTTCTTGCCAGTGAGTGCCAGTGAGGTCCGTAAGAATTCTAGCCCTTTCCAGTTTGGGTGGCAAGCCTAGCCAAACGGGAGGGTAATGCTTGTGGGGATAGGGAAGGGAGGAGCCCATCAAAAGTCCTGAACCAGATCGCATATTGGGGCAAATGAGACGCTGCATCCTCTTCTTCCTTAGAAAGGGTTTTTCTTTCTCCTCAAGTTCTAACTTCATTTTTTTTTGAAGATTCTATTTATTTTTAGAGAGAAGGGAAGGAAGGGAAGACATAGAGGGAGAGAAACATTGATGTGTGAGAGATACATTGAATCGGCTGCCTCTCGCACACCCCAAACCGGGGACCTAGACTGCCACCCAGGCATGTGCCCTGACTGGGAATTGAACCAGCAACCCTTTGATTCGCAGGCCAGCGCTCAATCCACTGAGCTACACCAGCCAGGGCTGTTTGTGGGAACTTTTTTTTCAGCCTTTGTTCACACTATTTGAGAAATAGCTCCCTGTTTTTGCTGTTTGTAATCCCATAATGCCGCCTGCTTGAAGCTTCCTTTCATTATGTTCAGCCAGAAGGAGGCCTGTCCCTTCACAGCTCCCCTGTTTTGCTTTAGTGTATTCTGCATGGCCTTGCGTTCAGGTTTGATTTCTCCTGCCAGTGGGCAGAGCTGGGTTTTATTCGTGTGCACATTCCCCTCGTTGCATTTCCAGTAGTGCCTTGTACCCAGGAAACCCTGTATCAGTGTTCATTTGAATAGAAGGGATTCCGTGCTTTTGAGATGCCGTATTGCGGGTATGTGCTATTATTCTAGCACTGGGGAGAAAGCAGGTGTATAATTGCTTTTTTTGCTTTCATACTTTTCCAGTTATTCAGATTCTCATTTGTGATGACCTTTTTATTTATGCGTGTGATTGTTGCCCCACATCTAACCGTGAAGTAGTCTTCCAGAACCAGGTCCGGAGAGGCTGGAGCGGCCTGCGGCGCGGTGCGGAGACAGGCTTATTGATGCCAGTTAGGAGCACCCGCCGGGGTATCTTCTGTCTTGGGGGAAGCAGCGTTTTGTCAGGTCTCAGCACTTTACAGTGTAGGGCATCAGGGTTTTGGCACCTCATTCTCTGTATCTGTTCACTGAGAAGATAGGCCCACTTTCCCAAACCCTGAAGAGCACACGGTTTTTGGTTTTTAGCATGACTGCAGCGCAAAGGCGCCCAAGTGTCCACCACTAAGTGACAGACAGCAAAGGGAACATCGTTTTGTACGGCAGACACAAGGTGTGTGGTGATTCGAAGAGGAAGTTTAGAAGCACGCTGAGAACTAAGGAGGAAGCAAATGTGGAACTATAGCGAAAAAAGGTGTTTTTTTGCTTTTTAAACAGCACCATTAATTGTGTGTATGTGTGTTTCCTATTTCTTCATGCCAGCTGGTTTCAGCTTCAGTTCTTCTTGGATGCTTTTCTCGTGGACAACTGACTTCAGGGTGAATTACAATTAAGAGCCCTAAGGGGAACAAAGGCACAACTAAGACCATGTGGAAATCACTTTCCTGTCGCCTAGCTAATCTTAAATTAGGCTAATTCTCTAGTCGTTAGCGTCCTTTAAAATGATCTACTCCAAATAAATCACAGTATTTCTCCTTGGTAGTGCTGACTGTGAGAGAGATTTGAAACATCACATGCCTTCCCATACCTCCCCCAACCCCTCCCCCGCCCTGCCCAGGTAGGATGTCTTCCTATCCCAACCGTTTTCTTTCTTAGGAAAGTTCTAAACTCTAAAAATCACTCTCATTCTACCTATAACTTTTGAAGCTTAAAATTGTAACAATACTGGTTTGGTTCCCACCTTCTCAGTGGGACAGCAGGTTTTGTAGATCAAAGTACACTTTAGTTTTCTTTGCTTTTCTTTTTTCTCCCTTAAATTTCCTGTTAGAGAAATAAAACATATGCAGAATATTATAGCTTGAATGTAGAGCTTCTTGGAATATGGAAATTCTTACGTTCTGTTTGGGTTTGTGTCTGTGTACCCCAGTGGAAAGATTGGATCTGAAACATCCCTGAGGTGTCCCAGCTCCACCTTCGCTCCAAGTTTTCTCAAAACTCCCACACACCATCACTGCCACTACTTGGTTCCCCTAGGAAATATTTCTTTGCAGTCTAGAATTTCTTTCAGCTTTGGGAGACAAGTTGAGTACCATATATTCCCAGCAACTTGGTAGAGCAATTTACAGATTCTGTTTGGGCATCTAGTACTTAGTTGAATCAACTCTACCTCTCTCTCCTCTCTCTCCTTTCTCTCTTTCAGCTTGGCAGTGACCTTGGCGGGGGCATTGGAGGAAGTCCGGCAGTAAGTGCCATCCGTTTTTTTACCATGGGATGCGCTGCCCCTGTTGGATGCCTTTCCTGTGCACACACTCTCAGGCTAGCCACGCTGCTGTCTGTAGCAGCGATGAAGAGTAGGGAGCAGCATAGGGTTACTTGGAATCTCTGGGGTCACACGCCACATGTGGTATAGGGGCATCTGTAGGGATTGGCGCTCTGGTGTTTACAATGAGCTTAGTGTTCCTGGCATCGAAGAGCTACATGGAGCCTTCCTTCGTGACTGGGGAATGCTTTTGTTCTCTGGTATCACCTAAAAAACTTGACGGAGTCCGTTGCTGGACTCAGAGCGAGACTCTCCTCGCGAGTTAGTTCGGGGGTGTGACTGTCCTTCTCCCCAGGAGAGTTTCCTACTAGGTATTTATGCCTGAAGGGGAAGTGAGACGGGCCTGGGCCCACGTGGGAAGGGAGCTGCTGCGGGGGCTTCTCCTTCGTTCTGTGGGCACACACTTCCCGTCCTTAGGTGCTTGTAGGCCTTTTGCACAGAATCATGGAAGCTAAAATTGGAAACAAATTAAAAACCTTGCATTGCTGTGTTCCTAATCCTGCTGATTACTCTCTTGATAGAACTTGGAAGTAGTGTTTAGGTATTTTAGTGTCAATGACAATTAAAAGGACAAATATACTAATTCAGTGCCTAAAGTAGTGTACTTGTGGTGTGTTCTTATTGGTTTATTAGTACTTCTAAAATATGTATAACTGTTCTGAGGACTGTTAATCTATTCTCCCCGACTCCCTCACCCCCACCCCACTTTCCCTGCAGGTGGGGCAGTCCTTCATCCCCTCATCGGTGCCTGCCGCCTTCGCTCCCTCCCCCACCCCTGCCGTGGTCAGCAGCGGTCTGAACGACCTGTTTGAACTCTCCACGGGGATAGGCATGGCACCTGGCGGATATGTGGCTCCAAAGGCTGTGAGTAAGGCAGCTCTTTCTTAATGGGCACGACCCAAACTGCTGAGCTTCTCATATTTGTGTTACCTTCACTGATCATAAATTCAAGGTTTGACCCCTTGTTTTTGGAGGGTTTAAGAGGAAGATCAAAGGTGTCCTCAAGCATAGCAGTAGGAAGCACTACACCATCTTTATTAACCGTTTTTATAGTGAGACTTAAAATTGACTGTACTTAGTATTTAAATTTCATTATCATGTTTAGAAATATTGTCCAGTTTGTCAACACTGAAGTCTGTCTAGTGTAGATTTGATATGCAATGCAGTAGTGAGAGAAAATACAGGATAGAGAGGGAACATTTTTATTCTCATTCCCTCCATTCCCCTTGTCCATGGACGCAACATGTGGATTCTGGAGTGCCTGCCCTGGTCTGGTGTGGCCTGGAGGTCTATGTCCTGGGTGCCCCGTTGGTCTCAGCCCTGCTGCGATCGTGCTCCGGAGATTCAAAGGGGCGAATTGCAGTAGCTTTACTGTGGTTCAGGGGCCGGGGGTGGGTGGTGAATGAATTACACAGACAGAGTGGGTAGTGAGATTATTTAAGCAACACCCGAGTGCTTATTATTTACTGTTTACTGGAAATTGTAGCAAGAGTTAAAAGTATACATAAGACATAGTCCTTGCCCTTGAGGAGTTATCGATAATGGTTTTGTATTGGTAAAAAAGTCCTCAAAGATTACAGACCTGCATTTTCATTAGTAAATTCAGTTTCTTCCCTTTTAAGTCTTTCACCAAAGCCATGAACAAAATCAACATAATTGTCTTAAGGAACTGAAATTTTAGTTTTATCTTTATTCAGAAACAACCAGCATCAAGATGAATCTTTCCTGGTTCCATTGGCTTTCCCCTGCGTTTCAGGTCTGGCTGCCTGCAGTGAAGGCCAAAGGCCTGGAGATCTCCGGGACGTTCACCCACCGTCAGGGGCACATCCACATGGACATGAACTTCACCAACAAAGCTCTGCAGCACATGACAGACTTCGCGATCCAGTTTAACAAGAACAGGTGAGACACGGGAGTCCCCAGCTGGATCCGAGACAACGATGTGTACCTTGTGGCCAACGAGAGAGTGTCCTGTCAGCAGTGGGTGACAGCCCTCCTGTCGGCAGGTGCGGGACGCAGAGTGGACGCTGGCTCCTGTGCGCCCTTCCCAGTGTCAGCTGCAGCCTGAGGGGCTCGTTCCTGTGGAGTGGGGAGACCCTAACTTAACGCCTTCTTAAAGGGTCCTAGGACCAGAAGGTTTTTACTAAAACAGTTCATTTAAAAACTTTTTTAATTGACATCTGTTTACTCATTCAACAAACAGTTGTTTAGCATCCGTGTGCCCGACATTTTGAGGCACTGAGGCTGGAGTAGTAAAAAAACAAATGTGCGTCCACAGCTCACATTTTGGTGGGAAAAAGTAAATAGACTTGGCTTGACATCGTAAATATAGAAGACAGCCAGTACCCCCGGTTGGTTGAATAATCAGATGGAGGCTGCCATCTGCTTTTAGCCGCGACTTCTCTGCTTTAGTAAGGAGGCCTTAAAGAAGTAAAATGTTGACGTCTTGTAGTTCCGAGACGTCACTGGCTTTTATTCATTGTGGTTCAGGAAACTGTCTCTTAGACTTTGATGGCAGGTTCTTCTATTCGTAAATACGAGCTGATTCTAACTTGTTTCTAACGAAGTAGTAATTGGACCCTAAAATAGATTTAATAAAGTCTCTCAGTAACAGCTTACATCGCTGTCTTATTTGTAGTCATTTGAAAATAACTGGATTGGAAAGTTTGGCACGTTAGAAATCCCTGAAGCATCTAGAAAATCTGTGTTTTCTTCTGTCACCAGTTCTATTTCCAGCCACTTTGAAGGGAGCTGCCATGTGACAGGCCAGAACGGCCGGGGAAATGCTTTATGATTAACGCAGTCTGCATGACACACCTTCACACTGTAATCTGTTTGTCTTCGCTTTTTGTTTTGTTTTTAGCACTCACAAAAGTTTATATTTTTTGTTCTGATCGTTAATACTTTTTCCTTTATAAAATACTCATAGTCCCTGCTTTCAATAGATGGTCCATTTCCAGATTTCCACCTGTAATTTGTATCTTCTCTTCTCCCCCGACACCGAATGCTACCAGTACTGTCTTTCTTTGGATTTCCTTTTCTCGGGCACTCTGAAGGACGCTTTAACTTCTGTGCTTGGTTTGTCATCTTTTGACCTCTGGCGATGACGGATGGGGCCAGCTGGCTCCCTTTCCTCTTTTGCTTCCCTTTTCTCTCATTTTTGTAAATTGTTTCATTTCTGTGTTTTGTTCTTACACCTTTCATTTGTCTTGGATTTTTTGCCTATCTCCAGTCCTTTTATAGTTCCCACTGTCATTTTTGGGGTGTCTTCTACCAGGTCCCTCAGAAAGGGTTTGAGGACCGTCACAGGGCCAGGCGAACAGTAACCCTTGAATCCTCGCAGGCTCACAACTGCGACCTTTATGTGTAAAAATCTGTGACTCAGACTCTTTTCTACTCCAGCCTCTTTGTCATTGAATGCTCCTGTGGGAAAGTCAGCTGCCAGCCCGATTCCTTCCCTCCATGTAAGTGGTTTAGTCATTTGGTCTGGCGGCCCAGAATTATTGGGGTACTCCCGACGTTGACCGATCTCGGTCAGTATTCCCCAGAATGCACATGTGGGAGGAACACAGCCCTGTCTCCGGGGTGTTTGCTCCCCCTCTGGAAGGTGGTGCTTTTGAGCTGTTGTCACCTCCAAGCCCCCGAGGGACTTTCCACCTTCTTTCCTCACTTCACCTCTGTGTTGTCCCCTTTTTGGTCTCAGTCCTACTCACAGCACTTTACACGAGGAACGGGGCCCCCTTCTGAGAATGGAGATGTACTGTCCATCTCTGGGCTGCCTCCCTCAGTTTCCCCAGAAATCCCCGGGCTTCCCTGCTGCCCCTGCAGAGCTTCTCTCACGTCCTGCTGACCTCAGGCGGAAGCCACACTTAAACGTCGTGTGGAGCCGGCAGATTTCCTCTGACATGTAGTTTTGCAGAAGGGAGAGTTGTAGGTGTACGGGGAGTTTTTTCCTCCTTTGTTTCCTTTGCATCGTTTCCCAGAGGAGCAGTCAGAAGGTTCAGAACTAAACTGCTGCATGTGTCTGTGCCAGCATTGACTCCTGCCAGTCCGTTGGTCATGAGAGCAAGATCAGAAGAGCAAAACGTTTTTTTCTGATAAATGTTTTGTCAGAACGAGTGACGTGTGTTTGTGGGGTCATTTCATCATTGTGTTCTGGTGCCCTAAAGTATAGTTTTTCTAGGAAAAGGTGGATGTTTTCTTATGCCATCTGTGACTCTTGAAAGAGATACTACCTATATAAACTCTTAACTTGCAGTCATTTGTTTACTTGTTATACCTGCAGCTCTACTTCTCCTTCCTGCTCCATCTCTGAAATTTATTCTTAAGTTTCTATAACATAAGATATGGCTACATCTCCTAGGCTGGTCAGACAGTGTTAGCCAAGTCGATGGAGTCTCAGATATGGCACCAGCTTGCTGGCCCTGTCGGGGGCGGGTTTAGCAAAGGGACAGTGGCCTCTGCTCACCTTGATGCCAGACACTTCAGTTTCTCCCTGTATAATACCACTGGTGCCTTTTAAGCTGCTACCCCACTGCTGGATCTCAGAAGGAGTAAATCTGAGTAGGTGAGTCCGTGTGTGGGTTCTTTAAGAGGAACTGCTTGGGGCTCCAGAAGTTTCTTCCACCAACTCAATCCCCACTGGTTTTTGAAGCCAGAAGTTGTGGGGGCTTATCTCCCTGGCATGGGAACCCTGGGCTGGGGGGCCTGGTATGAGGCTGGGACTCCCCTTCCCAAGATACCTCTCCTGAATTTTTATCCACCACACATGGATGAGGGACTAGCCCGTTCCATGTCTCTACCCCTCCGACCAGTCTGGATGGATGCGGTTTTTTTAATTCTGCAGTTGTCAGACTTCCATTCAACTCAATTTCTTGTGGTTCTGAGTGAGGGTTGTTCTATATTTTAGTTGTCATTTTTTTCTTAAATATTTTATTTATCTATTTTTAGAGAGGGGAAGGGAGGGAGAAAGAGAGGGAGAGAAACATCAATGTGCCTCTCAAATGCCCCCCAGTGGGGACCTGGCCTGCAACCCAGGCATGTGCCCCAACCAGGAATCAGACTGGTGACCCCCTGGTTCGCAGACCTGTACCCAATCCACTGAGCCACAGCAGCCAAGGCGGGTTGTAATTTTGATGTGTTTGTGTGAAGAGGCAAGCCATGTCTGCCTGCGCCACCATCCTGACCGGAAGCCCTCACGGTTCCTGTGTCATTAGACGGGCCTTGCCGAGAAGCCAGAAGCCTGGACTCGCTGTCCTCCTCAGGCTTAGCAAGTGACCAGACGTGGAGCTGCTGCTCGTCTCAGTCATTTGTAATGTTCAGGCCAAGCAGTCACTTTTTGCAGTACTTAGAGTGTTAAGATACTTATCATATCTGTCCGTCCTGGTGTGATAAACATAAAAAAACGTTTAGAATAAGAGCACTGGCGAAGGGATTCTGCTTATTTCTCCTTCCTGAGATGTATTTCATGGACAACAAAAGTCACATTGTAACCAGTGTTCTAGTTCATTACCATGGGGCACCTTAGGTCCTTCTGTTGCTTCATTTAATATTAACAAAAAAAGTGATGTTTCCTTCAAGTGGAGTAGAAGCCATAGAAGCCCAGCAGTGCTTCCATGCAGGTGCCGCCCTGCTCCTGATTAACGTGGAGAACCTCTCCCCCTCTGTCCTAGCTTCGGCGTCATCCCCAGCACTCCTCTGGCCATCCACACCCCGCTGATGCCCAACCAGAGCATCGACGTCTCCCTGCCCCTCAACACCTTGGGCCCGGTCATGAAGATGGAGCCCCTGAACAACTTGCAGGTCAGCGTTCTCTTCACGCGGGGTGCAGCTGGGCCTCTCGCCGATTTTGTGTTATTTATATATAGAAAGCATGTTAGATTTGGTCATGGAATTGGATTCACAATAACCCTGTGGAGGGAAGCGCTTTATGTATATTTTTTAAAGTCGTGTATTGACATAGAAAGTTACTTGTTGTTTCACTCAAACATTTAGAAACTTTTTAAGTCTTTTTTACAAAGTTTTTTTCCCTAATACTTATATCATGAATTTGAATGTCACTTATACAAAAATAGGCCTTAGCAGAGACTCACGTGGAGGTTACCTTCGAACGCTCAGCCATGTGTAGCTAGGTTATCCAGGTTCAAATACCCGCCGTGAGTGCGTGTCTGTGGTGCGTGTGGCAGAATTTCCAGGCGCTCAGAACTTGATCGGGTCTCTGAGAGACACACTTACTTCGGATAGACACAAAAACCAGGATCATTTACAGGATCTTAAGATAAATTGGGCGCTTCCTTTGCCGTACTTTGCGGTCTACAAGGTGATCTAGAACGGGGACTGCTGTGGACAGGAAGATGCCTGAATCCAGTGGGGGCAGCGGGGCTGTGGTTCTTTTTGATTGATCGCTGCCACGCTCTCCTTCGGGTGGCCGAGGGAGACTCTCGTGTTCCTTAGACGTCAGTAGGCCCGGGGCTCCGCGGGGCGGCTTTGGTGCGCTGAGCCGGCCACCTTGCTGGCGCTGACAGACAGGGCTCTTGGGTCCGCCGCTCCATCAGAACTGTTAACTCCGTTCCTCCTAATTTTTGTTGCAAGCCTTGTGGGGGCTGCTTCTGTGTATTTAGGTCCACATTCTATTCTAAGGTCATATATTTGATTTTTTTATAAATTGTCTGAGGCTGTGGTGGCTGCGTCTTATGTCACTGTCTCTCGGAGGCTGGCCGAAAGACACGCTGTGAAGGACGGTCTGAAGACACAGCAAGGAGGGTTGGTGTTCCCGCCCGCCCGAGGACGGGAGATGATGGGGAGTCTGAGTGAGACTGTAAAGTGTGGTCTTAAATGATTAAAGAAAAACACCAGCCTTTCACGCTCCAGTCAAGACGGGTGGGATTCCAGTGCTTACTCTCCCGGAAATGCCAGTGTGCGGTGCTGGTGCTGATAGAGAGAGATCTGCAGTCAAGTTGCTGGGAGTTAAAAAACAGCGTTTCGAGGTGGTTTCACGAGCCCGGCGACAAAGTGCCTTGCTGCCACAGTGGGTGTTGGCCTCCTTTCAGCCAAGGGTGTGAAGATCCAGCGCGCAGATGAGTGAGTCACAGTCTCACGCGGCTCTGGCCAGAAGAACACAACAAGGGTCACTGTGCAGAGGGACTTGGCCGCCACTAGGATCAGAGTAAAGTGTTGAGGGGCTTTTCCAGCACAGAACCCAGAAGGAAGTAACTAACCCAAATCTGCATCTGCTCCCTTTTTATTGAAGTGTAACCTCCTGTTGGCCGGAGAACCTCAGTCCTAATATTTGAGGACAGTCAGCAGGAGTGCAAGAATGCTTTACTTTAGGAATAGGAAAGGGAATTTGGGTCACAGAAACCAGGGCAAATTTTCTGCTCTTTTTTTTTTTTCCCCTTTTCTGTCTCTCTCTTTTTTTTATTACTTTATTGTTCTTCAATTACAGTTACAAATTACAAATTTCAGATGTTCTGCTCTTAAAAAAAGAAACAGCCCTGGCTGGTGTGGCTCAGTGGATTGAGTGCCAGCCTGTGAACCAAAGGGTCGCTGGTTTGATTCCCAGTCAGGGCACATGCCTGGGCTACAGGGCAGGCTCCCCAGTAGGGGGCACGCGAGAGGCTACCACACATTGACATTTCTCTCCCTCTCTTTCTCCTTCCCTTCCCCTCTTTCTAAAAATAAATAAAATAGCCCTGGCTGGTGTAGCTCAGTGGATTGAGCACGGGCTGCAAACTAAAGGGTTGCCAGTTCGATTCCCAGTCAGGGCACATGCCTGGGTTGCTGGCCAGGTCCCCAGTGGGGGCCACGTGAGAGGCAACCACACATTGATGTTTCTCTCCCTCTCTGTCTCCCTCCCTTCACTTCTGTCTAAAAAATCTTAAAAAAACCAAAAAACAGTAAATAAGTGAATGTCAGTTTACTTTCCTATTTGTGTTTCCATTTCGTATTCAATGAAGTGAACATCTCGAGTGGAAACCTTAATGATAGACATTGAATCTTACAGTCCAAACTCCTCCCTCCAGAATTCTTGTTTTTACGGACCCGCCATTATAAAAAGCAAACTTAAACGTTTTCCATCAAAGTGGAATGTAATAAAGCACCTCAGCTTCTCTAGGAAGAAATTTCGTCTGTGGTCAACTGCTGGTTCTCGTGCTGTGCTCACGGGTCCCCTTGTTTCAGGGACGTCATCATTATGGCTGTTTGCTCTTTAATTGGCATTTCCCAGTGGCGAAGATAAGCAAAAACTCGTAGAGAGAGACCTTTTTCCCCCGTCAGCAGCTCTGTCTCGTGTCGGCTGGTGGAAGTTGAAACTGATGACTGGCGCAGGGTGGGTGGGTTACTTCAGATTTCAGCTCCCGTTCGGCCCTTGTCCCAGTCTGAACAAAAAGAATCAAATGTTAGATCCAGATAAAGCCAGGTCAAGATTGATTGGCATTTAAACATTATATTTGCATATAATGTTCAAATTTAAGAGCTCATGGAGGGAAAATATCCAATGAGGAAATGAAATTCTGAATGCACTGCGTGTTTTGGCTAATCTGGTAGCAGTATATAAGGACGAGTGAGTCCAGCCCACCTGCCAGAACTGTAATGCGGCAGCACGGACACCTTGTGTTCAGGTGCTGGTCAGACTGCTTGTTGGCTCACAGTCTGTGAGAAGCACCGCGGAAAGGGTAAAAAGACACGCTCCGATATCCAAGTTGTAAAAAAAAAGAAGTTGTGAATGCAAGCTGTAAATATTAAACAAAGTAAAACTTAGCTTGCCCCATTGCGGAGCTTCTTTTGACTTTATTTATATCGTATAGTTATATTTCCTAAAAAAGGGAATTGATTACTTCTGTTTAAATGAAATGAAACCCTTTTTTGAATTATCTCTAAATTTAGAGTTTTCTCTGACTCCGATATTCTCGTTATTTTTTCTTTTTTCATTTTATTTGTGCTGGTTGCTTAGAAACTTTTCCCAAGTCCACGTCCGCCTGTCACGTGTCTGCCTCTCTATGTCAGAGTCCACACGAGACCATGGATGGACAACTGACCGTGCGTTCGTCCGGTCTTCACACAGCTGTCTGGCCTCCTTTCCCATGGCCTGTATTATTTTTATTGTTTAGTTACGTTTGACAGCACAGTGGTTAGACCTCATTGTTGAGGTGATCCCCTGAAAAGCCTGGTGCCACCTGGCACCGTACAGTCGTGGCAGCATCACTGACTGTTCCCCGTGCGGTGACTCACGTCTCCGTGGTGGTTTCGTGACCAACCGTTTGTGCTCCTTAATCCCTCACCTTTCTCACCCAGGCTGTGGACTTCTAGGAGGACATTCATCGCACCGTTCTTTCAAGTCTTAATTTAATCAGGGCTATAAAAACAGTTTAAAGAGTCAGCTAGTTTTATACTTAGAGAAACCCAGTCCCCACCTTTCTCTACCCAACATGGTCCCCGATATTTCCTTCCCCAGAGGCAGTCTCTCTCACCTCTTTTAGTTGGTACGTTTTATACTGACCCCTCTCTCTCAGTACCGTACTTGTATTGTGACTCCTAGACTCTGTCGTCTTAGGTATTCTTCTGCATCTCCCAGTTCACTGCCATTGTTTGTATGGATATTTCCTACCCTCCTTCCTGATACAGCTGCCTTAGAATCTGCTTAATCGGTATTCGATGGCTACATTATTATGACTTACTCTTAAGAGCTGAGCTATATGTAGTAAAGTATGATTATTTTCCTTTGTAAAACTTTGTAGCACGCAGTATGCATAATTCACTTAATCGGCCACCCCTCAGCCGCGCGGGCATGCCCTTCAATGCACCATCTACTTGGTCTTCTCTAAAAGAACTAGTCTTCGGTTTTATGTGGACTGAGGGGCTAAGGTAGCTTAGAATGGGGTGGGGATCTGCTTCTCCGGCAGCATCTGAACCCCCTTTCCTGGGGCAGCCCCCGTCCTGCAGTGTCAGAGGTGCTGTCAGTCTTGAACCTTTGGGAATTCTGCGGTGTTGTTGCTGATCCATCTGTTTTGCAGTTAGCAACATTTTGTTGCTGTCGTGATTTTTTCTTCCCTGTTTTTATGAATGTATACCTTTAAATTTTTTCTTTTACTTAGAGTAGAATTTCTTCCAGGAGAAAGAAAAATTAAATGTGATTTTCAGTCTGCTATTTTTACCTGAAAGTCTGATAGCACCTTCATAAAAATTTCTTCTTTCCCTCTATATTACTTTACAATTAGGGGGCTTAGAGGTGAATCTGTGGATAAAGAATTGGTCCTTTTCACCTAGAGGGTGTTGTGCTCAGTGAAATAAGTCAGTTGGAGAAAGCTGATTTCACATACATGTGGAATCTAAAGAACAAAACAAACAAATAAATGGAAGCAGACTCACAGATACAGAGAGAACTGGTGGTTGCCAATGGGGCGGGGACGGTGGGCGCCGGGTGAGAGAGGTGAAGGGATTGAGAAGTAGAAATTGGTGGCTACAAAATAGTCACGGGTTGTAAATAAAGCATGGGGAATATAATCAACAATACTGTGACAACCGTGTGCAGTGCCAGTTAGGGGCCTGGAAATGCCGAGGGGAGCTCTGTGCAAAATACATGATCATCTAACCACTATACTGTGCACCCAAAACCAGTGCATTTTTTAAAAATTGGTCCTTTTCTATATATAGTTTTTATTATTTGTCTGTCTTATCTACCTATCACCTTCATTTTTTCCCCTCACCCAAGGACATTTTTACATTGCTTTTTAGAGAGAGAGGAAGGGAGAGAGAAATATCGATGCGAGAGAGAAGCATCAGTAGTTGCCTCCCGCACATGCCCAGACCAGGGTTTGCGCACGTCCTGACTGGGAATCGAACCCACAACCCTTCAGTTATGGGACAGTGCTCCAACCACTGGCCAGGGCAATCTACCTGTCTGTGACCTTTAAGCTCCCATAAGTGTTGTTTAATAAGAGGATAAGTATTAATTAGGGGAAAGAAATAATGTCTTTTGGTCGTTTCCTCTGCATGTCTCTGCTAAAACAAAGCAGCATTGTCAGTTCTTTTCATTTAATCTGTGGATGAGTAGGGCAGAAAGTGTTGACAGTGCCAGCTGCAAAGGACACAGCCATGCAGTCCTATTTATTCATCTCTAAGATTGTTGTCAGCCAAAGCGGTTTTCTTTCTTTTCCTTCAGTGTGTGGCCCTGAGCAAATCTGTCCCTTGTCACTCCTCCAGTGCAGCCCCGGCCTGTGCAGCAGTCGGTTGCAGATGGCTCCCGTCCCTGCTATTTCCTGTCTCACACGTGTCCGTTTGCTCTCAGAAAGCCCTCAGCTCTAGCTGGTGTACCAGGAAAACCGGTAAACGCTTCCAGACGGAAGGCTTTTTCGGCAGCTTCCATCAAATGAGGCAAACCGGCCTGGCATTTGCTGACTTTCCTTGGTTCCTGTGCAGGGCAAACAAGTGCCGTAGGAAAGCCGCCTCTGGTCTTTCAAGTTCACAGTTGAGGACCGCGCACTCTGATTGCTTTTACAGGGACATGTGCTGCTGGAAGAGACCTTGAGTCCTCGAAGTGGTGGGTCCCGTGGAAACTGAGAGATCCCTGGGTCCAACAGGCTGACCCGGAGCTGCAGTTGCCCCTGCAGGTGGGACGGAGCCTGAAACGCTCCGTTAGCAATTGGTAGGCAGTGAAGTCTTGGCTCTGGAATACGAAAACATTTTACTGCCCAAGAAAAGAAAAGAGAAAATTACTTTCTGTGATTGCTTCTTCAAATTTCATGTTTGTTGTGTCACATCAGGACTTCAAACATACCCTTGAACCTTATCTGAGAAGTAGAGTATCTTACATATGACGTGTTCCAGTCCTTACCAGGTGGTTCTCTCCCAGAGCGATCCTTATCCTTTTTGTCAGGATAATAAGATTCTGCTGGGCAGTATCTTTTATCTTAATATAACCAGCACTCACCTTGCTTCTGGAGCGCTCTTTTACAACCGTGCCTGTTAGCAGCGGCCCTGCTTGACTAACCACAGACCGCAGTAGACCAGAAGCCTGTGTTCTCTGAGCAGAGGTAGTCTCATGTAGCATAAATCTGGCCTTGATGAGAAGAGATGGTTGTTCCTGAAACCCAGCCTTCCGTTCTCACAGCACCCAGCCCTGGGAGCTGGCGAGTCAGAAGGGGTCTGTGAGATCGGAAGCCCGTGCTGGGAGTCTCGAGCAGGTGACCGTGCATCTCACACAGTAGGGCTAGAGCCGCAATAAAAGCGGTTTGTGGGTTCTCGTCCATAAAAACCCCAGCCATCTTTGTATTATGATCCTAAGTTAAAAGAGTTGATGATGAAAAGTAGAATCAGTTTTGTGTTTCTGGTTTGACAAATGATTTGGAAAATGGATTTAACCATGCAATCTTTATGCAGTAGGGGACTTTACAAGCCTTAATGTACGTGACAGTTGGAGTTAAAGGGAGTTCACTGGACTTTTCCAGAGCCGGACTGAAGCCACCTGAGCCATGTCCTTCCCTGATGTGTGTGTTTGCTCTCGTGTTGTGCTGGCATTCCGTTCAGTGAGATGGGGGGGAAATGGCTTTGTAGAACATTTTTATGTGGGGATCATGTGTAGGCTTCATGTAATTGAGGTCCAGACATCTCGAAGTAGAACTTGAGAAAAGCTTTGAGCTGTGAGTGTACAAACATGAAGAACGGAGAATCTCGTGGTTGGAAGAGGTTTTACGTTCTAATGTGTGTTTCAGACCCTGTTTCTGATGGAATCGACTGCATATGAGCAGTGACAGGCGTCTCGACGTCTGCGTGAGTACTAGCGACTTACTGCCCAAAAGTGGCCCGTTTTATGTTCCTAAAACTCTGGGAGAAATTCATCTCTATTGAACTAAAATGTCTTTAAATTCTACCTATAGATTCTCATTTTATACCTGGGGTTTTGCAGAAAAGTTTCTGTCTGAGTCAAGGCTTGTGGGACCTGAAAATCAGTCAGGTGGGCCAATAACGAAAATTACAGACCAAGAGAGTGGTCAGTGTAGTGTGTACGGCAAGTGGGTTCTCTGCTGGCAGAAAGAGATCACATGTACGTTTGCTGTACGTCGCTGATTTATTTTGCCTAACGTATAAAACTTCTTTAAAATGAGGAAGCTACCTGGAGCAGGAACAGATGCAATATATCTTAGCGTTATTTTCCCTCGACTGGGCTCCTTGTGAGGCACACAGCTGCTCAGTTCTCACTGTACCGCTGCTCTGCTGTACTCACGTTTGCATCACCAGTCTCGAAGAGCCTGTGCTGGTATTTTTCTACGCAGAAAACCAAAGTCCTAGCAAAAGTCTGCAGAGCCCTGTGAGATCTGGCCATGCCTTGCCCATCGACTTCATCGGCTGTCCCGCCCCTCACTCCGCCTAGGCTGCACCAGCGTCCCCACTGGTCTTCAGGTGGCTTTGGAATGGAAGACCTTGCTTAACCTAATGGTGGCGGGTATTTTGGGCACTGACTAGAAACACAGACCTACAGGTAGATTAACTCCAGCAGCTAGCAGAAAGAGCTACTTCTGCGGAGCCTCAGATGACAGGTATCACACAGTTGGATTCAGTGCCATTAAAAACCTGTCACTCAGAGCCGTTCCTCTAGGATCTGTTGACTAGATGGCACGGTGCCTGAAACGCATCTGAATCATTTCTCAGAGAAACGGAGACAGTTGGCGTCACTGCCTGGTCTTAGCTTGGACCAGTCCGCAAATAATTTTCCCAAAAGCTAAACAGAAAGGAGGGATAAAAGCAAAAAATACTCTTCAGAGACTTGGAAAGGTCACAAGTGACGTCATGGGAAAACAGATGATCCATTCTCAAAGGTGGGCCGTGTGCCGCTTGCCTTAGCTTTTCCGCGGCAGGCCCTCCCGCGGTCTCCTGGTGAGAGGTGCGGTGAGAGGCTGCGTTCGCTGGGGTGCGGACTGAGTCCATCGCGCACCTTTTAAAATAGCATGCCCGAGTGCCCAGGGACGGGGCTGGGGTATCGATGCCGCCTGCTCGTCTCCAGCTGCGCCTGCGGCAGGCTGCCTTACTGTGGAAAGAAACTAATTGCCGGTTACAGGCTGAAGCTGACAGGCTGCTCTTTCCCCAGCAGCCACTGAAAGCGACTTTTAAAAATTATTATTATTATTATTAACCATTTATAGCCTTCTTTTGTGTTTTCCGAGTGCCTCAGAATCGTTTCTATTTGTGGATCCTATTGATGTCCCCAAGAGGCAGGTTGATACTGTTAGGGCCACATGTTGCCTGTGACGGAACAGAGGGTTAGGTAACCGCTCCTGTGCCATCTGCGGCCTGCCCGGGCGCCCTGAGAGCAGAAGCTCCGGCTCGCGTTCGGTTCCTGAGCCCCCGGAGCCTGTTCCTTCACTGCTGCCTTTCACTCGGTGTACGAGTGTTATGGGTTCATACTTTTCTGACTACAACTACAGTAAAAATATATTTTGCATAGTATACGCACACATGTAACACATACATAAAATTGAAACACTTTCAGGAAACATGACTTCCTCTTCGTGAGATGCGCTGTGATGTTTCCCGTTCTGTTTTCCATGCCAGCTCAGCCCACTGCCTGAACCCGAAGAGACCCCCCGCTGGGTCGTGCCATCCGTTGGTAAACACACTGCGGGGGCACCTGAAGCCAAGGGTCACACGTGGCGGGGTTTTCTCAGCGGTGCAGGGAGACATGCGTCTTTACATCAGAACATACAGATGCATTGTGGAACAGCGTGCACCTGGAAAACTTTGTTTTCAGGTTGGACTACTGGTTTTGTAGTTCTCATCTTGCCCCTTCCTCCTGCCTTCGCCCCAGGACATATGTCTGCGCTTTCCCCTTCTGTTCAGGGAAGTGACTGGAAACAACCAGGGAAGTGCTGTTCTTCTGGAAACTTTAGACCAAGTTTATATGTTATCTGAACCTAAACGGTGGTTAGGAACTTTGAGTAGTCTATCTTACAATCCTTAGGCTTACTGAGTACATAACTCTGTGCCGGTTACTGCGACTGGAGTGAACGAGAGAGCTGGGGCCTGGGACGGGGGGCAGGCACCAAACCAACAAGCAAGTGGAGTCGTGTGTCAGATGAGGGCAGCGGGGAAGAATGAAGCAGAGGTCAAAGTGAGGGGTCCCAGGTTTGGAGACTGGGCAAGGTCATCGTATGAGTGTGCTGGTAGTGAAGATCTGTCTGAAAAGAGAACATCTGATAAAAGCAGAGACCTAGAAGAGGCTGGGAGGGAATGAGCCATGCGTATTACTGAAGGGAGAGAATTCCAGACAAAGGAACAGCAAGCAGAGAAAAGCCGTGAGAGAGGAAGGGGCCTGGTGTGCGCAGGAATGCAGCCACGGGCTCCTGCGGCTGCTGCAGAGCTAGCAGCTGGACACCCGCGAGGCATTCGGCATCGGGTTACAGGCCATTGTAACTTCGGTCTTTATTCAGAGTGGAATGGGAAGTCAGGGGAGGTTTGAGCGGAGAGGTATTTGAGCTGACCTACATTTCACGTTCACTCTGGCTGCTGTGTCGAGAATAGACTGCAGAAGCTGGGTGTTGGGGGTGGGGAGACAGTGCAGAAGCGGAGAGGCCATTAAAAGGCTTTGCAGTATTCTATTTACTGAGTTTGGAAGGACATCAGGTTCTTTTAAGGATGAGGAGGAGAGATCAGAAACTGACGGTTTTGGACATGTTCATTTGAGATATTACCCAAGTAAAGATACAAAGTAGACAGTTGGTCTACTTATGTGATCATTGATTTCCCATAGGCAGGTAGCTATTGATGTTAAATCTCTTGCAAAACAGTTCTCCAGCTTGTCTGGATTATGTCTTCCTATTCTGTGCCTGTTGAGATAGTTAGTGAATTTCAGAAAGCAAGGAACTCACACATACTTCTGAAGCAATCAGTATCATGTTCTCGAGGTTTTTATTTAAAAGCAGCTGCCATCTGGGTGGGAATTGAACTGGCTTCGTCCTGTTTTTCCCCTGGTTCTTTTATGCCTCCCTGCCCTCCAGGAATAATGGGCATATCCTCGGAGAACCTAGTATTCTTTGGGCTGTGATCCAACACCTGTGTTACTCTTCCTTTGCATATAGATGTTTTAGCCCAATGGTGTGAACCTGGAAGAGCCCACTTATCATCCCATCCCCCCACCGCTGCCTCACTGAGAATCAGTTTATGTAATGAGAGACGTTACTAATGGGGTTATCTTGTGCATGTGAATGATGGAGAGGTAGAAAAAAGGATGAGAAACCATATTTCATTCCATTTGTGCGATACCTTCCCCTTAATTTCACGCAGCAAGTACTCACTGAGCTGCTGGTGCGCTGGTGAAAAATGAGCGCCTCTGCCCTCCCAGGGCCGCTGTGTGGAGGGCGGGGCAGATGCAGACGGCGTTTCTGTTGCAGTGGAAGTGCAGGCCCCGGGTCTCTGGGGAAGGATGAGAGCTATCCTGAGAACTCTCAGGCTTGAACTGAGTCTTTAGATTACTTAGATACTCTCCAGACAGCTAAAGCTTCAAGAGAAGACTATATTAAGTAGAACAACAGGTAAACGAAAGCGTCGAGTTGTGAGGCTCAGTGTTTGGGGAACGAGAAGGAATTTTGATGTGGTTGAAGTTAAGGACACAGGCTGGAGAGGGAGGCAGGAACCAGGTCCAAGAGAACCGTATATTCTTGGAATGAGTGCAGCCTAGTCACAAGTGAAAGTTTGAGAGCCGCAAAACGCAGATTTTAAGAAGCTGGTGAAAAAGAGATGACACACGTCCTCCCAAAGAGCAACCTGTGTGCAGCTGACCTGTCAAGATTAATATTTTACCAGAGGCTCAGCAGCAAAAGGAATCATTAAGCTCACCATTTGCTGGGAAGCCTTTTTGTCTCTCTCTGATCTTGTAGCACAGTCGTAGTAGTGCTACTTTGAGCGTGTGTAAGATCTCA